>CANUEY010326826.1:0-21705 GCA_948099555.1 Croton setiger | reverse complement strand
TCTAGATGGAGAATGTGATCTTTGAAAGGAACTCTATGTTGTTTGCCAGACAAACAATCAGTACATGTTTTCAAAGGTAAATCTTTCAAAGATAACATTTTCTTCTTAGTGAGAGTCTCCATTCCTTTCTCACTCAAATGATCAAGTCTTCTGTGCCACAAGTTAGCAGATGAATCTTCAGCTGCATTTACCACTCCTATGCAAACTTTGGCTGCGGTATAGTAGAGGGTGTTGCATTTTCTTCCTCTGCCGAACGTTAAATTTCCTTTGGAAAGATTCCAAGTTTTGTGGAAAAATAAATTTGCGTAACCCAATTCATCAAAACGATGAACTGAGATCAAATTAAAGTTTGCTGTTGGAGTGTATCTCACATCTTCCAACCGGAGATCATAACCAGCATTCTTTCTGATAAATACTGTTCCAATGCCGCAATTTTTCACATATGTATTATTCAAAGTCTTTACATGGCCGTAATCTCCAAGAGTAAGTGAAGAAAAATATTCCTTAAAAGAAATATATATGAACATGTAGAGTCAATTCAAAAAGAATCTTGACTAGTGGAACACTCACTGAGACCAGCATGAGAAGTCAAAGCACTTCCATCACCGAGTGCATCAACATCAATAGCTACCTCTGTATCTTCTTTTCTTTCCTCATCATTTTCTCTGGCTCGTTTCTTCTTCCACTTTCTGCAATGCTTTTGAATGTGACCGGACTTGACACAGTGATAGCAAGTGACACATTTTCTTGACTTGGACCTCATTCGTGAATTGTCATGTTTGTTAGAATTTTGAGGATATCTGTATTTACTTCTCCCCCTCTTTTCTTCAACTGAGATTAGTGCATCTGAGCTACCATTCCTACTTACGTCTATTTTTTTCATTTAAAATACTTTCCTTAACTGTGGCTAAGGTCAAATTCCCTTTTGGCATATTATTAAGTGTGACTACCAACATCTCCCAACTGTCTGGTAAATAACTCAATAAGAATAGTGCTTGCACCTCATCATCTAGCACTATTTTTGATGTCGACAACTGGTTCAAAATTTCTTGAAATTTGCTCAAATGATCTGAAGCATTTTCTTCATCTCTGTACTTCAGATTTACAAGCTTTCTAATTAGAAAAGCTTTATTTTGAGCAGTTTTTCGTTCATATCTTCCAACTTCTTCCAAATTATATAAGCGTCCTTTTCATGAGCGATGTGATTCATGACACTCATCAATAGATTGTCTAATAGTACCAAATGTTTTTCTATCAGTCAACTTCCAGACTGATTCATTTTTATCCACTGGCATGACTCTTTTCAACTCAATAGTCTCAAAGAGATCTTTGCAACATATAAGATCTTCCATTAATATCTTCCACACTGCATAATTTGATGAGTTGAGTTTAACCATTGTGCCCGTCGATTTATCGTCCATCTCGTCGTAATTTTCTAGTCATCGTAATATATTTATTTTTTTAAAAAAAAAATATTCACGAATCTAGCATCACTATCTGACTGGCTGGACCTGCCAGAACCTTAGGCTCTGATACCACTTGTTGAGGTTCCCGTAATAAAATTACGATACTATAATAAAAATAGCAGAATAATAAAATTACGAGACACAAGATTTATGTGGTTCACTCAATGTTTTGAGTTACGTCCACGGGACAAAATTCAAATATTTATTCTACTAAAAATAGTAGGCTTACAAAGAGATTATACAAAAATAGTGGCGTTCAAAGTGTTTCCCAAAAAATACCTAAAATTATCTTCACTACTTTTCTCCGCCCTAATTTTAGAATACTTTTTCTAAAACTCAATAAATCTGTCTAAAATTTCTCTCATAGGCTATTACCTTTCTTTTGTGAGGTTATCTATATACATAAATGATTTTTATTTACGTTTATATAAAAATAATATTTACTATAATTAGTATTCTAATTATAATCTATTAATAATAACTAATAATTTTTTTTTAATTTATTTGTTAAATTATTGTTCTCACTTGAAGGACAACCATCCAACACTGCTGACCGGAAAACCAAACCCCATGAAAAGATTCCTGAAACACCCTAAAAAATTACAAACCATTCACGCCACAACATGCCCTCACTACTTGTAACAAAATTCCCTAACTAACTTTGCCATGTAATCATTCTCTTGCTGCAATATTTGGTTCTTTGTTCTCTGCTGAGCCTTGGTTTACTGCTTTGGGCCGTCTAGAATAAACAATAAATTGCCTGGGGGTGCTTGCTGCTCTATCGATTTGGCTTTTCTAGCATTAAGAGGAGTATATATTTGTCCCTTAATACATTCCTTTCTTTCCGCATATGACGTCATCTGGCACAAAAAAAGAAAAAGAAAAATAGGGGACAGGAATAGACATTAAATTCCTGCAGGGAAAGAACACAAAAAAGAAATCAGTAATCTTTGCCTTAGCAGATCTTGAGTTACGAGCACTTTTCCTACCCTTCAAAGCTGCATGCTTGATCAAATGCATTAGAAATCTCAATCTTTGGGATTTTTTTGCAGTGTCAACAGTCCATTGATGTTAAGAACTTTTTGCATTTCCATGTAGCTTTATTCTTCTAAATATTTATGCAGGTTTTGGATTTTGCTGCCTTTGCCAGACCAGAATTTGAAGTCCCCATTTTTTGTGCCAATTTTTTCACAACTGCTAGCACAAACATAATTGTCTTGTAAGTTCTCATGCTTCTTCTTCTTTTAATTTTTTATTTTTATTTATTTATTTATTTATTTATTTTTTTGTGGAGGTTTTCTTATTCTTAAAGTTTAGTTGCATTTCCATGCTTACAAAATAACATGGGCATGATACGACCTGTTTCATTTTGGTAACCGAATTTTGCCATCTTGTTTCTGTAACTTGTTCTCAATTGTATTATCTTTTGACTTCGAACAACTTATACACCTATGTCTAGAAGCTGGAACCAGTTATGGAATTCTTCAGGGCTCTGGAGCTTACCCTTCATAATTTTGTAGGGACCTCAATCCCTTGCACAATATCATTGACCGAAGAGATTACAAGGATAAGTATTATAAAAGCTTGTTGCCGTTAGGTCGCAAGTATGCTGAGGTAATTGCAGTGTTTGGCCTGTTAGGTAGATAATCATTAGTTGTTTATAGTCCATCCAACTGAATATATATTTCTGCAGCTTTTTCCTTGGGGAGGCAAACTAACAAGTGAGTCCTTGCAATTTTTCTCTCCAATTGTGATATGGACTAAATTCACTTCAACCCATTACAACCACAACAATTTATATGCTGCTTTCGTGGATTACTACAAGGTAGGAACTTGACATTTCATGCTATTCCTTTATCTTACGTAATGAAGTATTTCTACTATATTCTAATTATATCTATAAATGAAAGATATTAAATTCAAATGAACAGCTATTGGATCTAATTCGAAGTACTTTGTTTCTGTTACTTTAGGCATGGCTTCAGCTGATTGAAGAAGCTCTAGAAGAGAAAGATACATCCCAGATTATACGTAACCGAGAAGCACAGCACAAATACCTAACATGGAGAGCAGAAAAGGTGACCTATTCTTCAAATTTATCAACCATTTTAATCTACTTTACATACATACATACATGCTTGCAATTAGTAACCATATTTGTTTTCTTCCTCTGAACTTCTCAAAAAGTTAGATAAGAAACGGATCGTGCTTAAAATTACTAGAGGGGCTTTGGAGAGTGAATCTTGAAAGTCAAATCTTGATAATGAAAATTTCCTTCCCTTCGATAGTAAGGGTGCTCATAAGATGTTTCAATTAGAAGTAGGAAAACATTCGCTTAATAGGGTATTCGAGGGAAGTGTATGTAGTGTTATACAGATGAGAGTTATGTGCTGATCAGAATAAGTTCCTATTATGATCATTTATTTTCTTGATGCATCTCTGTCTGGTCATTTAGAGTAAATAATGAAGCAACAGGTTTAAGGGATGGAGAGAATAACAGATTACTCGAAAATCAGAGGGACTTCTATTACTTAGGAAAATCAGTAAATACACTAGGTATCTCAAGGATTAACAAAGAACTAAATGACAAAATAATTAATAAATACAAGGATAACAAAAAGAAAAAGAAGGTTGCAGCAACAAGTCTAGCAGAAATATTCTGCTCCAAAATTAAAAAAGATTCCCCTACACTCATTCCTCACTTCCTTAAATACACTTTTCCCATAACTAATTTTGCTGATGTGGCAGATATTCCTGTTCCTCAATCCAAATGCTGCCATTTCCGTTATGCTTTGTTTGAATAATTGGTGGAAGGGAAGAAAATAGGGGTAGGAAATTTTACTATTCATTTTCCTTTCATGTTTTCCACTTCTTTGTTTGGTTCGAAAGGAAAAATAAGAAGGAAAAATTGTACTTTAATTAATTTTATCTACATCTTTCTCATTTTCCAATGAAGGAAAATAACTAATATTTTGCTTCCTTTTATTTTTCATCCATCCCAAACAAGATTTTTTTTTTTTTTTTTTTTTTTTTTTTTTTAACTCCCAAGGCACTTTCCTTTAAAATTTCCTTCCTCTTTTCCATCCTTTCCAAACAAGCTCTTAGTGTTTACTTGATTCTTCTGGAATAGATCTTGTAGGGCTTTGGGCCTTGGTCTGTGATTCCATTCAATCACATCGATTGGATTGAAATATAACTGTGTTTTACCAAGGAATCATTCAGGAAGTTTTCTCATGGAACTAATAATGAAATAATGCTATTCATGAAAAGAAAAGTGAAAGATGTGAGAAGAGAATGATAATGAAAAATTAAAAGTTAAACCTGGAACATAAATTGTTGAAGACCAAAGTTAAACTTAAACGAAAAGATAAATTCACTTCATGATGTATGAGCATTGTAAATGGTAAAATTTGGTGTTGGGAAGTTAGGTCACATTGTTACGTAGCAAATCTTGTTTGATATGGGTGGAATTTCGTATGAAATTTTACTAGATACTGCTACAAGTCCTGAGCTTTAAATCTGTTTATGCAGTAATTAGAACAAAAGTCATACTCAAAATTTAAATTTCCCTTTCCACCATGCAGTCACTGAATTCAGGGACTCAATAATAGATAACCTTTTGTGCTTATAAGAATATGACAACACCTTTACATTCTATGTAGTAAAAGTTAGATAAAAAGTCAGTTACTAAAGTCACTAGAACTGAAAATAGGAAGACGTGCCTGAAAGAAACAACTTGATTCCCATAACCAACACGTCCCGCGTCAATCCCTTGCTTCTTTCTTCTCACCTTCAGTATACCCTTATTTGCTTAACAAGGTATGCCTTGCCCGTGCATGACGCGTTCTTGGCTTTCTGAGAGTAGAGTGAGGAGTGGGCATAATTTACTCATGTATGTTTGACTTGCCATCTTAAAATTCAAGCAGGATCCCGGTCATGGAATTCTTAAACGGTTGATTGGCGAAAGTCATGCACAGGTATCATTCTTCATTTGATGAATTGGAATTGGATAGTGTTTTCTGTTCTGCCTATTAAAGTTTTAAATTACTTGGTATCTAATCCATAGGACATGGTAAGGAACTTCCTCTTCAATGGACTGGATGAACTTGGAAGCAAAGGATTCTTGGATTATTTTCCAGAATACTGCTGTGAAGATGGGAGTGTAAATGAGAAGCGCAGTATGGTTGGGAAGTCTTTTGAAAATCGTCCATGGGATGCCAATGGAGAATTTATCAAAATTTAGTGTCTGTTTCTTTTATTTTTCCTTTAACCGTATACAATATTGTTACATTATTTTCAGACGAGTATCAAGCCATACTCAGATCAGGTTACATGGTACTACCTTCATTTGATATATATAGAAAAATGGATAAAAAGTCATTTTATAAGACAAATTAATAAATTGCCTTGAATAACCTTAAAGTAGAGTTAATAAAGAAATTAAAAATTTAGAAATTTTTTTTAAGTAAATCGGATGGAGGGAGTAGCATATGATGCAAAATATACTAAAAATCGCTTGTTAATATGAGAGCGAGGGACGGAAAACAGACTTCCCCATCATCACCTGCATGCATCATGCAGTATCCAATGTTATTAGGCTGAATGTGAAAAAGGTGAATCCGAATGTGAAGGATTTAATTGAACCCATGAGGAGAGCAACCAAGAATCACAATTGCTAAAGGGTACAGAATTGGTTTTATAGGAATCAAATTGGAACCTTTCCTCGTAAGAACCGGATTCTGAACCAAGAACAAAAAACTTTATAAGTAAAACTGTAGAGTTTTATGTAGTAGGTTATTGTTAAAAATTTAATTATTTTTCTTACACTATTTTTATTCAATATGAAATTATTCTTATTTTTTAAGAAGTTGAAAACATGAATTGGAAATTATTGTTTTCAAGGAAAAATTTTGGTTCCTTCAGAACCGGACCTAAAATCGGAATAAAATATTAAGAACCAACCTAACCGACTATGAGTTTCAGTTTGGTTCTGGTTTTAAATTTTGGCTAAACTATACATGTGTTTTGGTTCTAGATAGGAGATCTATGCGTTCCGGCTTTGATAGGGATGGATAGAGGTGGCCATGGGCTGGTTTGGCCCGCTAGGCCCGCAGCCAAACCGACCCAACCTGTCGTCGACCCGTAACCGGTCGAACCAAAATTGGAATCGTTCGGTCGCCGGTCCGGTTCAGGTTCAACAAAATTTCAAACTGTAACTATCATGAACCATGAATCGTCTCCAAATCGTTCGAACCGTGTAATTAAACCGTCGGTTAACCGCAAAAAATTCGGACCGGCGGCCGGTTATGATTTATTTCCCCCCAATCGACCCGACCCAGTCTGTGGCAACCCCTAAGGATGGACCCAAGTCTCAATATCCTTAATTAAGCTTGGACCATCCTTGAGCTAGAAAGTTTGAACTCACCATGGCTTGAGTCTTCACTTATTAAGTTCAAATGTTCCTTACTTCTGCTTCAATAATCATCTCAGCATAGTTAACAATCATGTTAGCATCAACAAACAAAGTTTGATTCTGATCCCTCTAATACAACCCATCGCGAAGACATAATACAATTTAACAGTTTCATTCTATAAACCATGTTCATTAAAGTTAGAAACAACCTAGATGTGGCCACAGGCCGGGCCGGGCCGGTTCCGAGCCTCGGCCCGCCGGGCCACGGTTCATGGCACACTCAAACCATAACCGGCTCGCCGAACCGACGGTTAATTTGCGAGCCAAAAACCGGCGGTTCATGGACGGTTCGATGGAAGCCGGTTCGGAGGAAAACATACCGGCGGGCCGAATTAGGGGCGGTTAACCGGTGGTTCAAATCCGGTTAACCGCCGGTTTGCTTATTTCCGAAAATAAAAAAAAAATAAGGAAAAAAAATTGAAAATTAACTTCTAACATCAATTTAATTAATTCAAATGAACATTATTTTTTTTGACTCAAATTGTATGAATAATATTTTTGGACTTCAAAATTAATAATAATTGTAATTTTTTTAAATTTAATAATTGAAGAAGAAATTTGTAATTTGTAATTGTAAATGTTGAAGAGTAATTGTAAATGTTGATTAATTGGATTGAATTGTTGAAGAAAGAAAATTAGTAAAAAACAAAATTAATTGAAGAAGAAAAAAAAATAATAAGTTCAATTAAAAAAAATGTAGACAATAAAATCAATATATTAAAAATAAATATTTTTATTAATTGAGAAATGTTACATATTGAATTTACATACATAGAATTTGAAATTGTAAAAATGGAAAAAAAATTGAAAGAGAGAAAAAAATGGAAAAGAAATTGGGGTTGAGAATAATTTTTTTTTTAAAAAAAAAATATTTCTAATGCTTACCTCAGGAGGAGGTTTTGGTGACTTTGGAGCTTTCATTGGAGGTAAAAGTCCAGTATTCTTGTTTTCGTGAGTCAGCGGCCGCCCAATCGCCGACGCACGCTTGAGCTTCTAAATTTTCTGCTCTCAGTTTTGTCCTTTTCTCGGAAAGCAAAAGGCCGCCGGTACTAAATGCTTGTTCAACGGCGACTTTGAGACCTGCGCCGCCAAAACTTCATTAGCAATTTTGGCCATAATTGGGAAAGTGTCTTCATGCCTTCCCCACCACTCTAATATGTCAAAATTAATTGGATCCATTGCAGCACCTGAAAATTCAAACTCGGTGGACATGTATTTGTCAAGTTCTGGATAGGAACTTGACACGGTCCCCCTCGGCCTTTTTTGGCGTTGGGAATAAATAAGGGACATTTTCTTTTGAACCGATGTCCCACCCGGTCTGGCGGGAGTAGAACTTCCGCCAATGTCAGTTTCAATAGCCGAAGCGGAATTTGCAGAAAATTCAACAAATAATTCAGTTACAGTTTCCCTAATTTGATTAATTAAGCTATTTACACTAATCATTTCATCAATTGACAAATTTAAATTTTCATAATAAACTTCTAATATAGTTTCTAAAACATCTAATCTAACCCTAGGTTCAAACACACAAGCAACTAAAAATAAATTTGAAATAATTTTAAAATAATTTAACCATTTACTTTTCATAACATGCACACAATCTTTCAATTGAACATCATGTTCAAACAATTGCAATCTATCTACAATATTAACACTACAATACAAAAAAATATGAGATATTGGTTTATATACATGACTAAGAATTTTAGTTGCATCATTAAACACTTCAAGCAAATTAATAATTTTAGAACAAATTTCCCATGAATGTGGAAAAATCACGATATCGTGATTTTCATGAAAATTATAAAAAGCACACAAAGCATTCTTATATTCATAGGATTGTGCTAATAAAGTATAGGTGGAATTTCACCTATGAACAACATCACGTTTAAATTTTGTAGGAGTTAAATTATTACTCCTACAAAATTTAAACCAAATTTTCATAAATTTATTATAAGAATAAATGTGTTTAATAGCATTTTTAATAGGAGATATATGCACTTCCAAAAATTTTAAATCATCTTGCACACACAAATTTAGCACATGACATGCACATCTTATATGAAAAAATTTTCCGCCAACATTAGGTTGGCATAATTCTTTTAGTTGGTGGATAGATGCAGTGTTTGATGTAGCATTGTCAAAAGAAATTGTCAAAAAATTTTTTACAAGTTTGTATTAATTTAAAATGTTATGAATTATTTTATAAATATTTGCGGCAGTATGCCTTTCGTTAAAAGCACGAAAGGCGATTATTCTTTTTTGTAACTACCAGGAATTATCAATAAAATGCACAGTAATTTCCATGTAGGAGTGGTTGTGCCAATTATCTGTCCAAATATTTGAACAAATAGGAGGAGGATAATTTATAAATCACATACAGTTCATAAATAGAGAATGATAATTCACATACAATTCATAAATTAAATTAAAAATCTAAAATGGAAGAGGAGAAAAGAAAAGATGAATGAGGAGGAGGAGAAGAAGAAGAAGAAGGAGGAGGAGAAGGTAAAATAGAGGAGGAGAAGAAGAAGAAAATACCGAGGGGGAGAGAAAGAAAAAACGAAGAAAAAAAAAGAAGAGTCGAAGGAGAAGAGAAAGAAGAAGAAGAAAGGAAAAAAAATAAATTAAATGAGTTAGTTAATTGGAAGGATATTTTAGTCCACATATCAATATATATGCTATTTTTTTTTATTTTTATAAATTTGTGTTATTTGATTTTTTTTAGTCAAATAATATGTTATTTGTTATAAATATCCTAAATATAAATATACCCTAAAACACACTCCAACATAAAAGGCCAATAATCTATTACTGATACATCTTTTCATAGCACCTTAATTGTTAGTAAAATTTATTATTTTTCTTGTGTCTATCTCAAATTTTGTTAGTATATATAAGAATATAAATTTATTTACTAGGAAAATATAGAAAGCTTATGAAGAAATGAAAGGAAATAAATTATTTCAAAAAACAAACAGGTAGCCGAAAGTGAAAAGAAATAAATTTATTTCCGAAAAATGATAGCCAAAAGTGGAACGAAATAAAAATAAATAAATTTATTTTTCAACGACCGGCAACTGGAGATGGTGATTGATGAAAGGAAATAAACAGAAATAAATTTATTTTCCATTAATCCTCCAACGATCGGCGGTGGTCAGTGGAGGTGTTAAGGTAAGAGGTACTTACGGAAATTTAAATGAAATAAATTTATTTTCAACAACTAGTTTAGGAAATAAAATTATTTTCAAGCAGCTGGTTAAAAAAAAATAAATGACATATATAAAATATTCTTAAAATGTAATATATAAATAATACAAATATAAAAGTAATATTTACTAAATCAAAACATTAAAAAATGATATTAGCTATAATTTCTTTCCTCTTCTCTAGTTAATACGGGCCAAATGCTGGAAGAAAAAAATACCTCCTATGGAAAGCCCATTTGATTTTATTTTTTCTAGTAAGGCTCATTTTTTCTTTATTGGGCCTAATCTTGTTAAAGGCTCTTTTTTTTTAATTCTCCATCTCTAGACAATGTGGGCCACATGGGAAAAGCCCATATGCTATAGAAAGCCTTTATATTGATTTTTTTAAGGCTCATTTGTCTTCTATTAGGCTCAATTTTGTTAGAGACTCTTCTACATCTTTAGCATATATGGGCCAAATGCTCAATGAAGAGAGACTTAGTATGAAAGAAAACCAATTGAGATGGAGAATAACGTTCAAACACAATAGTTATTAATGCCCGGGCTTAAGAGTAACACAAATCATGAGACAATGGAGCTAGAAGTTACTCATTTTCTAGAAGTTACTCATTTTCTAGACTCATTAACCTACCTTACGTCGATGATATGATCATCACAGAAAATGATTATGAAGAAATTGCAGCCCTGTGAGGTAAACTCTTTAAAGAATTTGAGATGAAAGACTTGGGTAAACTTAAATATTTTTTGGAAATTGAAGTTCTCAAGTCAAATAAGAAAATTTTTATCTCTCAGAGGAAGTACATCTTGGACCTCATAGTTGAAACAAGTATGATAGATTGCAAGGCAATTAAAACACCTATGATAGTTAACCATGGACTCAAGATTACTGAAGAAGCTGAATTAGCAGATAAGGGGTAGTACTAGAGATAAGTTGGAAAACTTATCGAATATTGCTTATGCAATTGGGGTTGTGAGCCAATTCCTGCATAAATCACAGGTAGAACACTTAGAAGCAGTTTTCAGAATCGTTCAGTACCTGAAAGGATCATCTGGGAGATGGGTCTTGTTCCGAAAGAATGGTCATCTGGATATACAGGCATTCACCGATGCGGATTAGGATGGAATCCCTATTGACAAGAGGTCAACTTCAGGATATTTTTCAATGGTTCGAAATAATGTCGTTACCTTGAGAAGTAAAAAATAGAAAGTGGTTGCTCTATCTGGTGCCAAAGCTAAGTTTCGAGAAATTACTCGTGGTTTGACTGAAGTACTTTGGATTAAGAAATTAATGACAGAGATTGGGGGAGTCACAATATATTGTATATATATATATATATATATATATATATATATACATGTTTGTTTTTCCCATATAATCACAAGCGTGATGAATTTAGATTTCTTGCTATTATTATTGGGGGAGTCACAAATCAACATTTATCTACAAAGTTATGTCATACAATTAAGAAGATATTTAAGTGTTCAATGTTAGTTGATGACAAAACAATTTGATAATACTTTGGTAGTTAGCTACTCTTCAACAATAAGTGGGGAATGTAAAAAGACAAGATTGACCTACTCTTCATCAATTGAATGGTAGTTCTAAACATGCTTGTTGTTTATTATTTTAGCATGGGGAACTTGAACATTAAATATCGAGCAAGACCTCTTATTTTGTTCAAACACACTCACTGAGTGAAAAAGAAATAGAAAATGGGGTCAACAGCAGAATATGAAGCATTGTTACCATCACTGGATTCACATTCAAGAATTCCAGATTTGTCCTCTGAGGCAATTGAGGATTTCTTAGCTCAAAAAAATGTTCCAGTTCGATGGTGGCCTAGGCTTGTTTTATGGGAATCTCGATTATTATGGTCTCTTTCTGGAGCTTCTATTGTTGTTTCTGTTTTCAATTTTATGCTAAGTTTCGTTACTCAAATGTTTTCTGGACATTTGGGTGCTATTGAACTTGCTGGTGCTGCTATTGCTAATGTTGGAATTCAAGGTCTTGCTTATGGAATTATGGTATGTTAATGTTTTTTTTCCTTTTTTCTTTCTATATATATGTTCTTTTTTTTTTCTTTTTGCAGAAATTAAGGTACTTTTTCTTTTTTAAATGCCGAGTCTTTTGACTCGACTAATCCGGTTTGTTAATTAGTTTTTATGGTTGTAATGAAAAAAAAAAAAAAAAAAAAAAAAACAGCTTGGTATGGCAAGTGCAGTGCAAACAGTGTGTGGACAAGCCTATGGAGCCAAACAATACTCAGCAATGGGCATAATTTGCCAAAGGGCAATCATTTTACATGTGGGAGCAGCTGTTCTTCTTACATTTCTCTACTGGTTTTCTGGCTCTGTTCTTCTAGCAATAGGCCAAACAGAGAGTATAGCAGAGAATGGCCAAATTTTCGCTCGCGGTTTGATCCCCCAAATATATGCATTTGCTATATGCTGCCCTTTGCAGAGATTTCTTCAAGCTCAGAATATTGTGAATCCTTTGGCATATTTATCGGTTTCAGTATTTTTACTTCATATACTTCTTTCATGGATTGTTGTGTATGTTTTGGACTGGGGGCTTCTTGGGGCAGCTCTTACACTAAGTTTCTCTTGGTGGCTTCTAGCTATATTTAATTACCTTTATATTGTTCTAAGCCCCAGATGTAAGGAGACTTGGACTGGCTTGTCTATTAATGCCTTAACAGGAATTTGGCCTTATTTCAAGCTCACAGTTGCCTCTGCTATCATGCTATGGTACCAATTTGGCCTTTTTTTTTTTTTTTCCCTTTTTCATGGTTTACAAAAGGTTGACAAGTTTTTGTTTCGTTGGTAATGTATCATGCAGTTTGGAGATATGGTATAGCCAAGGAATGGTTCTTGTATCGGGGCTCCTACCGAACCCAACAATAAGTCTCGATTCAATTTCGATTTGCATGAATTACTTGACATGGGACATGCAATTTATGCTGGGATTAGCTGCAGGGACGAGCGTACGAGTAAGCAATGAGCTGGGAGCAGGGTATCCAAAGGTTGCAAAATTCTCAGTATGGGTAGTGAATGGAACAAGCATCATTTTAAGTATAACATTGAGTGCTATTGTGCTCATATTTAAGATTGGATTGAGCAAATTGTTTACTACTGACTTGGCTGTTATAGAAGCAGTTTCCAATCTCACTCCACTGCTTGCCATTTCGGTTCTGCTAAATGGGATCCAACCCATTCTTTCAGGTAACAAAAATTAGAACATTCCATATTGTTGATTTTTATTTAAGAAAAATACTTATCTAAAGTGCACGAGATCACGTGTGGACCAACTTTGAAGTGTAAGTAAGTAAATATTTTTGTTTGCCAGGTGTGGCTATTGGCAGTGGTTGGCAGGCTGTGGTAGCTTATGTCAACTTGACCACTTATTATATAATTGGTCTTCCCATTGGATGTGTGCTTGGTTTCAAAACCAGTTTAGGAGTAGCAGTACGTTTCCTTTTTCACATTCTTCAATTTAATTAATTACTTCAATTACCCATTTAAATCTAATCCTCTCTTAATTAATTTCAGGGCATTTGGTGGGGAATTATTATTGGAGTTTTTCTCCAGACAATAACTTTAATAATTCTTACATTAAGGACTAATTGGGATGCTGAGGTCATACACAAATATCTACCTACCTACTTAGTTCCCCTAATTTTGTTATTTATTTACTTAATTTTTATCCTTTAACGCGTGTAGGTTGAAAAGGCAGCTAAACGAATTCAAGAATCTGCTTCAGATGCTCTGGTGGACTTGGCATTAGTACATAATGCTTAACAAAATTAAGCTTTACTTCTGTTTTTGGAAGAGACTCCTCCAGACATATAAGATAGAATTGTAATCAAGCGGACCTCACCTTATCAAGAAAACCAAAATTTTACAATTCCTTTCTTTTTCTTCAATAATAAACAATTAGGAATTTTTGTCTTGTTAATATCTATATTTATCTACTCGTTATATGTTACTAGCACTTTTTTAAACCATGATTATTGCACATTTCCGCTCACTCCTGTTAATTTTGCAATACTTTTTAATATTTATTTTATTATATACAAAATTAATTAATAAAAAAATGTAAAATTTAAATATGGTTCTAATATTAATAATATTTTTAAAAATTAAAAATATTATTGTTTTAGTTTAAAACTTTTTAAAAAGCTTTATCTAAATATTATAACTAATAATCTACTTTGGATTTTTTTTTTAATTTTTAATAATTATAAAATTATTTTTCAATTGGTGAATAATAACTTCTTAAGATAAAAATAACCTATATTTTTAACTATAAATTATGAAAATTATATTATTAGAAAAAAAATATCCTAATATTTTTAAATTTTCGGATTCAACTTCCAAAATTATTTTAATTTGTTTGTTTTGAAAAATACCATAAGATTTTCCACTCTCTCTGAATTTGTGGTCCGCAAAAAAGATCTTAATTAAATATTTTTTTAATTAATTTTAATTTTAATTTTAATTTAGTTTAATTAAATAAGTATTTTTATTTTATTCATTTTATTTAATTAATTTTAATTTTAATTTAATTTTATTTTTATTATGTTAAAAAGGAAAAAAAAGAATTAAGAAGAAAATAAGAAAATAAAAAGAAAAGAAAAGGAGATTAGAATTAAAGGTCTGAGTCGAACCGGTATGGTTCGATTCAAAGCCAATTAAAACTTCCAAAGCGTGCCACTTTATTTAAAACGACACATTTTTGTTCAAATGAAAAAAAAATGAAAACGCATGAAACAAAGGACGAAACGCAACGTTCCACTGCCTTCTTCATTAACAAGACAAAACAAAGCAGAAGAGGAAAACGAAGACTGGTCGAAAATTGAAAACAAAACAAAGAAGACGGAGGAGAGAGAATATGAGAGAGACAACAGGCGTTGTAGATGAAAGAAAGAGAAAAAGGAAGAAAGAGGAAGGGGAACAGGTAGCGGAAACAAGGGAAAAAGTCAGGAAAGCAGAAGCTTAAGTTGGAAGTGGCAAGGTGCAGAAGAAAGGGGAGAAGCTGCTGCATGTTCAACCAAAAGAAAGAGGTCAACCTGCAAGGCTTGGCTCTTGGCACGGCGTGGTTGAGACCGCAGAGGTTAGAAGGAGCTTCTTGAATTCCAGAGAGAGATAGTTCAAAAGGGGGAAGAATTCCAGAAATTGAAAAAGTAAGCTCCTATTTTCAATTCTAGGGTTTCGTGTCAATTGGAAAATTTGAGAGTTTTGTAATTTAGGGTTTCAATTTTTGAGAAATTGGGGGAAAATTCTGGAAATTAGGGTTCTTCAGAATTG
Source organism: Croton setiger (assembly GCA_948099555.1). Lineage (NCBI taxonomy): Eukaryota > Viridiplantae > Streptophyta > Magnoliopsida > Malpighiales > Euphorbiaceae > Croton > Croton setiger. Next base: position 6,250 of record CANUEY010326826.1, on the reverse strand, counting down.
AGGGTTCTCTTTGTAAATTTATCTATTTTCTGATTCTCTAAGAACAATTGAAATTGCCATTTCTAAATCAATTCAAAATTGGGGATTTCTAGTTTGGAAATTGTAAACTTCTTGTTCTGGATTTCAAATATTGTGGTAAAGAAATCAGTCTTGTAAAGAGCTTTGGAAATCTTAATTGCAATTTGGCTTGGATTCTGAGGTATTTTTCAATTCCTGCTTTTATTTGATTTTCCATTTAACATGCGTAGAATGGTCTGCGAACCAGACTAGTGAGCATGTGTGGATGTTTCTATTGTGTCCTCCCTTTGTTGCTATGTTTACTTCAATTTAAGTTAAGACTGCTTCTGTTTTTGGATTCCCATTTAGCCATTTCTGCTGTCAACCTTGTGTTATGAACTTGGAGGTTGTTTAGTTTAGACTGTTGATGCCATTCTTATGTTTCGGCTGTGCATGTTGCAAACTATTTTTTCTAGTTTCCAGTGATATGTTCCTGTCTCAAATGTTTGCCCTGTCCCTGTGACACCCCAAACCTTAACCTACGTTGTTCCGACGTCATTACATGCATTTCAGGCATTTTTAATTAAAATGCATTATCATTTGATATGAAATATGACATCAACATGGATTATATGTTTTGAATATGATAATATATGATTTGAATAAAGAAACAAGTTATGTTATAGGCTCGTTTGCCGTCGAAAGACATAAATGGAGCTAATTAGGGTTTTCGGATCCGCGCGATCGGAAAATGCCGAAATCGCGTAAAACATGAATCAAATGAATTTGATATTTTAATATATGTTTATTAAAATGTTTTAAAGAGTTTTGGAACTATAAATTTGCGACGACGTCGTACGGTTTTGGTTCCGTAAAAATCGTCGAGCTTCAGACTCGGTTTAGGGCACCGAGCGAATCGCGACCATTTTTTGGATTCCGATTTTTACGAAACTTCAGACACGTGTTATACATATTATTTTGACACCAAAATTTATTTAAAATGGGTGCTGGAATGTGAGGTTTGAAAGATTGAAGGAAGTTAAGTTAGGAAACCTTTTATGTTAAGTAATGTTTAAGGAAAATTGGATATGTTTTGGTTAATTAGGAAGCTGCTGCTGGAGAGGCAGCCTAGGGACTTGATTTGTGAGGTGTAAAGGTGCATTTTTGTGGTTGGAACAGCAAGGGAAGAAGTGGTACATGAAATAGAAAGAGAAGAAGAAGAGAAAGAGAGAAAAAGAAAGAGAAAGGAAGAAAAGAAGAGATAATTAAGGAAAACCTTGGAAAATCTTTACATCCAACTGTTTTGACATATTTTTAGGTTGCATATGAAGTGATTTGAAGTGTTAGATTGGTTAGAAAACGGATGGAATTCGTGGGAGAAGAGAAACAAAATTCTGGGTTGAAATTCTAAGTATAGAGGCAGTTTTAAGGTACCAACTTTGAAGGGTTATAACTTCCAATTGGTGAACCTTGTGTGAGTTTGGGCTGTATGTGTCTATAGAGGGTATGTTTGTCTAGATATTGATAGTTTTAGTTTTCCGGAAAACCACTGGAGGTGGCCGGAAAAGTTGCTGAAATTTGGGTTGAGAGTTAGGCAAATTCTGGGTTCTAGGTAAGCAGTGTTGAGGAGCCAACTTTGAGGGCTTGTATCTTTTGATCCAGAGGGTTTCTGGGAATTTGGCTCCAATGGTTAGCTAGAGGGTGTGTAGAGGAAGAGAACAGTGGTCTTAGTTGGCCGGAAAGCCACCGGAAGAGGATGTATGGTCGTCGGAAAGTAGGCTTGAGAGACTGGTTTTCTCGGTAGGAAGGCAGGCAGGACAAGCGGCTGGCACGAGGGTCCAAACGACACCAAGGGCGTGCATTTTTGGTTTTAGAGGCCGATAAATCCGAGCGTTAGTCGAAATGAAATTTCGGCCAATGTATCTAACCCTCTTATTCAGAATTTTTGGTTCATATTTGCCTTATCCAAAACTAAAAACGGAGTCAACTTTCAAAAATAAAATTTGGTTTAAAAAGAAAAACGGTTCCCAAAGGGTGGCGACTCAAAAAATGGTTTTAAGACGAACTAGTTTCGGCACCATAATCCCACAAAAATGTTTTATCACTTTAATTTTTCTTTTCGACTCATAAACCGGAAAATCCGGAATCGGATTGTCTTCACAACCTAAATTGACTAATACATTTCCCAGCACTAGTTAGACATCTATAACAAGTCGGCCTAGTGGAAAATGTGCGATCATTGCACTTAAAGGTCGTAGGATTGAACTTTATTGGTGTGTTTTCACTTTTTTATTCATCCTTTTACAAATAAAAAACCTCAGAGTGCAACCCAGAACTCAAAAGCAAACCCAATAGCAATAGGTATTCCTTTTTTATTTACTTCAATGTAACTATTTGGAGGGTAGCTATTTATCTAAGGTTAGTTATTTGAAAGGTACCGACCTAAAGGTAGCTACTTAGAAGGTAGTGATCTGAAGGTAGATACTTGCAAGATATCAATCTGAAGGGGTCCATGCTCACCACACCAATTGAAAGCTTCAAGAGTGAGTTAGTCCTATAAGTGACATTTGGGTTCCCTTTTATAGGAGAGTTGATGTAACAACCTCTACTTATACTCTTACGTCATAAAACATGCCATTTTTTTTACATTTTAAATTCTCATTTTTACCTAAGTCCAATTCAAACATTAACATACATACAACCAAAAGCATAAACCAAATATTAAACATAACGTATTACAATCCTTTAATTACAAACAAATAACCTATTTATCCTAAAACTTTATTAACAGAACATATGACTTATAAACATAACCAAAACATATAACATATTGCTATTACTCTTTAAACATTTTAACGTCTTTGATACGAGCAAGGATCCATTAAAGTTAGCAAGTGGACCTATCACAAGGAACATGGCTAAGAAATTCCAAACCAAGTTGAATGCATATGCATAATGAGAGGTTTCTAAGAGAATTCAAGATCAAGCATGCATGCAAATGGAAGAGAGGCTTAAAGAAACATCAAAATTCGTGATAATGCTTGAATTGGACGAGAGAAATAGAGAGGAAACAGCCAAGGAAGAATCTTGGCTAAAGGATGCAAATCTTGGAAGGCAAAAAGGCTTAAAGAGCGAAGAAAGGGCCTAAATTGAAGCTGCCCAAGAAGTGGACGTGAATAGACTTAATTTTGGTCCATATGGATTAATTAGGACTTATTTAGGATGTTGGGTTTGATTAGAGGCTAATTGGGCCTTTGGGTTAAAGTTATGTAAAAGCCTACTTAGGTGGGCCTTAATTAATTAACTTAAGCACATGACTCTTTTAATTGGCACATGGCCGAATGTGGCAGCCTATTTAAAGGCTTATAGCCCCCTTAATTACTCATTAGTTAGGTTATTTTAAGTCAATTTCGTACTAGGTTAGGGATAGTTTTCCTTAGTCTTATTTAGTTAGGATTCTTTTAGTTATTTCCTATGTAGGGTAGGACTTTTTTTGTAATGCCTATTTAAAGGCTTGTCTTGGAAGAAATTTTCATCAATTCAATAATGATTTTCAGCCTACATTACTTATATTTTCATGTGAATTAAGAGAGTTGAGTGTTCTCCTTTCTTCTTTGCACAAGGAACTTTATTAACTTATCAACCTTAACAAAGTTGTGGCGTTCTTCAATTCTTATCAAAAATCCTTTACGTACGAGCGGTTCTTCGTCCATTAAGAGACGTTGGGTCGTGAGGGAAGGTGAATTTACCTTTTGGGCGTGTTCTTTACTAAACGGGTAACTCGGGTTTTCTAGCCATTGCGAGCTATTGGGTCCGCGTCACTAAACCCGCTTTGGAAGCTTTGTCTTCTCAAAAAATGATTTCAAAACCTCAGTAAGAGGCTTCCTGTTTAAAACCATTAAGTTTACAAGAGCAACAGACCGTTATGACCTAAAACCTATCTCAAAACAATGACCTTATAGAATCTCTTTTCCTACAACCGGTTTACTTACAAAATCAAAAAACATCACAAAACACCTCATCAACACAAATATTAATAACCCAACGAGAAACTCAACCAAGCCCAAATCCATATTTTCTCAAACAAGATATCCAATTTATTTGGACTTTAGAAAACAATTTCCCTCAAAATAATCCAGATTCTATCATAGACAGTATACTTCAAAAAGGATGGTTTTTTAACCATTTGACCTTTCAAAACCGCAACAATATTACAAGGTTATTTTGGAGGTCACAAGATCTGTATCATTTATGGATCACTCGCATTCAAAATTAGACACAGAGGTAGCATATTCAACAGTAAAAATCCACAGAGTTCTCAGTCCAATTGAATAGGGTTCTACATTACACCAACCCAAAATTTTTCCCACAAACTTTAAAACCACAATTAACCACTGCAAGTCCTTCACTTATTGGGACTATCAACAAGCATGGTACAATGCATTCATGTACTAAAATTCAAAACATTCCCACACCTAGTTATTCTTCTTTAACCTCAAAAAGTCTCCTGTCAATTTCCCAAATTGGTTTCATCTTCGGTGGAAATCATTTGGAAGCATTCCCGAAATTTTATCTCCAGAAGTTTAAGAAAGCTATAATTTATTCACAAAATACTATAAACCATCTGAAATTGATAAAAAAATCAATCCCATTCTTATTTTTAGTTCAAAATTTTGGGTTCCTTGGGTTCTCCACTAGACGTTTGAATTTCATCCCTTAGACTCATTCACTGCTATTATCAGAAGATACAAAGTAAAATGGTGGTCCAAACTCAATGTTCAAGAGAACTTGAGACAAAACAACATCAAAACCTGGCTCAGTAGCCAAGGGTACTAGAAACCTGCTCCTGAGTTAACGAATTTTTTGGCTCAAACATCATTTGTCTAAGCAAAATTAGCAGCAACACAAAGCGACGAAGAATTCTTCGAAATAATGCAATAGCTGTTACAAAACAAGACTTCTTTAAAACCTTCTTCCAGCTCAGCTTCTTCAACATCTGAGCCTTTCATAAACCTAGCAGATGAAAATGAGGATGACTGTTTCGACATATTCAGCCCAGTTCCATAGTCCATTTTTATCTGTATAAAAAAAAAGGTACTTTATTGTTACTGTTCAAGTGGCAGACAAAATACTATTCAAATGGCAGACAAAGACATTCCACTATAAAAAGCAAGCACTCAGAAAAAGAAAATGCTCCACTGCAAAAAACAAGCACTCAAAAAAGTGAAGGCTCCACCACAAAAAAAAAAGCTGAAGGTACTCCATTACAAAAAGCAACTCCAAAAATTTACCAAAAGACAATGCAATTTATTTATAAAAAGAAACCTTTTTTAGAAGTGAAGACCATCCCATTTTGTATTGACAAATATTCTCTCTTCTCCTTTTTACAAAAAAAACTCTCTAGAAGTTCAAGTTTGTAACTAAGCAATTTTAAAGTAAGTTTTATGTAATCAAAACATTTGTATTCTTATAAATAAAATTTTTTTTCATTATTTTCTCTTCATAATATAAGTATGTTCTCCACTCGCAGCTACGGCTGATCTTGTGGATCAAAAATCTGTTTGTTTTGTTTATTTTATTTTAAGTTAGTATCAATAACCCAACGACAAACTCAACCAAGCCCAAATTTATATTTTTCCAAACAAGATATCCAATTCATTTGGACCTTAGAAAACAATTTTCCTCAAAATAATCCATATTCTATTATAGACAGTATATTTCCAAAATAATTATTTTATAAATAATTTAGCATATACAATAATAATCCTCAAAAAGATTCTAATGGATCTTACAAAATTTCAAAAGAAAATCGTACAGAACATTTCTACAAAACAAACACACACACATATATTATTATTATTATTATTATTATTATTATTATTATTATTATTATTATTATTATTATTATTATTATTATTATTATTATTATTATTGTCATTGTAAAAATACAATTTTCAACTCAAAAATATTTTTATTACATTTATTTTCATTTTATTTAATTTTACAAATATTCCTTTTTAATTATTCACGTTTCCAACATTCAATCGGTCGCGTCGAATAAAACTCTCGTAGTCCTCTTATACATATACTGATTATTTACGAATATTAAAATTCTTATAATATTCCTCTCTCTCTCTCTGTCTCTCTCTCTCTCTCTCTCTCTCTCTCTGTCTCTCTCTCGCTCTCGGTCTCTCGGGCGGGCTCGGTGGGTCGCTCTCTGTCTCTGGCTCGCTCGATATATATATATATATAT
>CANUEY010326800.1:0-44703 GCA_948099555.1 Croton setiger | reverse complement strand
ATTTTTTTTTGGAGGCCGAAAAATTTAAGAGGGAAGAGGAATTTTTGGATTGGGGGGGGAAATTTGGAAATTCATCGAGCTTAAAATGGACATTCTTCTTTCTAAAATTTTGGGAAAAAAAAAAAATTGAGTGTCAACAGTACCCAACTCTATTTGGTATACAATATATATTTACATTCCAGCTCCAAAAGTATTAATGAGAGTAAATTCAAAAGTATGTCTTCTGGCAGAAGGGTGCATATAACAAAAGATGCACCATTTAAGATTTTATCACACCAATGATTGTCCAAAATAATGCAACCAAAATCATTTACTAGAGAATGATTGAACAATAGCTGCAGCATCCTTCACAATGGTACCTTGAACTGACATAATAGTTAGGAGCAGATTAAGTCTAACTAATTTATCCTTTTTGTTGTGTGGCCTCTTGTAATTGTTTCCACTATTGCATTTCAATATGAGGTCCATACAGCTTTGTAATGACAGAAAAACCTTATTCATTGCAATAGGGGAGAATGATTTATAAGCATTACTTACAATAGAAATCAAGCCATCAAGAGAAAAGGGTGCCTTTTTTATCTTAAGGGCATCAATTGCCTAAAAAAAACCTAAGTTAAGAACATTCAAATATGGACTCTGTGGGGATTGACACGGGATCCTAATGCCCATTCCTAAATCATTAACAGCCTTCCTGAACAAGACATCATTTATAAATATATGAGGTCTTGCATTATATCGCTATATAAAAATGGGTGCATTTAGGCTTTCTTGCAGCCATTTTCCCCTAATAGCAGGAAGCAATTTTGTCACAATCATTAATCTAAGAACATTTTTAGTAACTGAGGGACAGAGTTTAGTGACCATGGTTCCAGCCTCCTATTTCTTGATTTGTTTTAGGCTGGTTCAGTAATTGCAAATGGCCAAATTCCTTTTTTACCATCAAATGTAACAATCCCATTCAGAGCAATCCTAGGTCTTGTTGTTGCAGTAAAGAACATAAATTTTGGTATGAATTTCTTACTTTGACAAACTCTTAAAGGTTCATCTTCTTCAAAGGATAGGTAATACTTTTGTGTTTTTTACACATGTTGAACCATTTATCATCAATGTGAATAATATTGTACATTCCAACAAAAGAATGATTAGTTAGTAATATACCTTAATCTAGCATTGAAAGGCAAAAATCCACTCCAGCTATTTTTTTTCTTCCCTAAGCAAAGGCTTGACTACATTTGAATGAGCCCTAATTCCTCCTCTTTCAATCCTCCTGTTAACAGTTGATAAACATGCACCTAATTCAGCAGCTATACATCTTAGTGATTGTCTTCTAGAAAGAGGGATGACCTTCAACTGAACTTGATCTACATATCTTCTTTTCCTTCCCCTACTTTCGATTTTGGATTCTGAATTGTCATCAATACTTTTTCCCTTAGTAATGATCCTAAAGTAATAAGCCCTTGATAAAGCGAACTTGGCTGCAACTACAAAGATGATTTTATGGGTCATTCTACCTTCAAGCAATTTTCGAATAACATGAGCTTGCACTTGAGTTAAAGTTGCCATTGATATATTATTCTTTTGTTACCTCTTACCCTTTGGATTGCACCATCTTCAATTTCTTTCCCTTTCATTTTCTATGATGGACTTAATTATTTTTTCTGTCTTTCAACAGCATCTATAAGAAAAAAAACCTTTTCAAGCTTTCCTCCCATCAGAAAAGAATATCTGGCCTTCATTTAATTTTGCAACAAAAAATTAAGCTCACTGAAATGGGCTATTTCCTGCCTCATCAAACCATGCGCCATATCATCTAATACTATGCTTTTTGCATGTTAACGCGCCAAAAATTTACAAAATATGTCTACACATTTTTCTACTCGCTCTCATCTTTTTTAGAGGCGATTTTGAAAGAAAATAATGAGAAAAAAAACACTCCACTAATAAAAGTCTTAGAGGTATTATGTATAAATGGAAGTGATTGATTTCACCATTTTAAAGGTAATTCAATTATTGAGATGAGTTTCCATTTAAATCAAAATGATTAGTAGTTAAATAATTCCAAAAGAGGTGAAATTTACTTAAAATGGTAAATTATTGAATAGTTAAAAACAAAAAAAAAAATGAAGCCCAAAAATGGTAGTTGTTTGTTAAATAGAAGTGATTAAATGTAAATGATAAGGTGGGTTTAAAGGGCCCACTTCCTCGACATGGGCCGGCAACAAGATGTGAGTATTAAATAAGGCCACATTCATAATATTCTTAATGTGGACCCCAATCACACTTACTCCCTATTCAAAGCTCTGCTCAAAGATCCTTTGCATTAGTTTTTGTGTGTACAAGAGAAATTGCCCTTTCCATCATCTACCCTAATTGCTTTATTGCAATACACCCTTCAATCTTTACAATAAATGGTACTCTTATTTGATAATAGTCTCATCATAGGATAATAAGATCGAGATTTGAACACGTAATATGATTCCGGTTCATAAACTGATAGTTTACGGTTTAAGTTTCTATAACTTAAGTTGGCTGGTCAACCGATCATTCGTATAATAGTTAAACCGGTAGTTTCAGTTCTCATCGTTCAAAAATCAACAAGTCAAAGTTGATTCAAATTTTTAGTTCAAATTAAAAAAAAAATATTAAGAAATGAAAAAATAATAGTCTAAAAAGAGATTATTAGTAGTTTGCTTCATTAGTTAAGTGGTAATAGAAAGAGAAAAAAAAAAAAATTGAAAAATGAGAAATGAAAGAGAAAACAACAGAAAAATAGACAAAATAAGGAAACAGGCAGTAGAAGAAAAATGGTGACAATACTCTCTGTTTGGGTCATCATATTTTTGCACGTGCAAGTGGGGTTTTCCCTTCCCAATACACTGTTTTTCAGTATTACAATTGACAAATCGATCAGCCCACTTTAATTTTTGCCAAACAGAACTCACTCCTGCTAGCCTACATTAATCTTTCCTAATTTAATTTGCATCAAATTATACTATTTTCAAATTTTTTACATCACTTTTTTTTTAAAAAAAATTTTATGTTGTACTTAACGTGTCTTGTCGATTTATACACTTGTCGCTAGATTATATATTAACATACATTATACTTTATGTAGCATTTATTTCTCGTATCCGGTATTCGGCAAATATTCAAATCCTAAGTCTTATGCTAAATAATTACAGTTGCACGTTCGTTATACATTATGCCATACATACATGGATAATGCTCCATTTCTACAGTTATCTATTTGTCACTTTTTTATAATTTTAAACCGAAACTCAATTTTTTTAAGTAATCATAACATAAAATTAACATGTAATTAAGGTTGTAAATGAACCAAATTAAATTGAACACTGTGGTATTTGAGCTTAGCTCGTTACACTGCGGTATTTGAGCTTAGCTCATTTATTAAACGAGCACGATTCTAAGTTTAAGCTTTTTAATAGCTCTGCTCATTAACTTGTTAAAAGCAACTTTGATGCTTTTTAGGGCCCTGTTTTGTGATGCTTCTGAGAGCCAAGAGGATCTTTTAATGGGTGGACTTGGACAAGGCTAAAGGATAAACATACACATGTGCAAAATTTACCTACTGCAAATTTGATTATGCCGAACTGAATTTTCACTTCATCAATCAGGATTCGAGCTCAACTTGTTTAATAATTGTCAAAACTCGAACTACAACTCATGCTTAATTCGCAAAAGTATGTAGTTTTGCCGAACTTTTATCGATATTCATAACATTAATTAGAGTTGTCAACAAGCTAGCTAAGTTTAGTTCGAGCTCGACTTATTTATTAATTAAACGCACGTTCATTTTAGTTCAAAACATTACCACTTTCTCCAAAAGTGCAATAAATTATAAAAGCAACTCCAAATAGCATATGGTTAAATCATGTACAATTATCTCCCTCAGTGACATGGGGGAGAGCACATTTTGAAAAGCAACTTCCAGAACATTTCTGTTCATCAATTTCTACAGCAATCGACCCATATAGATTAACTCAAAACAAGTTTTCTTACAAGCTTGTATTGCACTCACTAGAAAAAAAAAATACCAGCAGACTAGTCGATCGATGATTCTGTTACTGTTTCGCCTCTGATCTTCATCTCTTGTAAGAGGAGACAAATGCCATCATCGAGTTGTCGTATGAATTTGCTTTCACATATTCAGATTCATTTAGTTCTTCCTTTACTGATTTGTTGTCGTTGAGATATCTGACCGGGGTAGATTACCTTGTGATTCAACATAAGGTCTAATGAAAGTCCTCCGCCACCATACCTCGAAGGCTCTCTGGAGATTTGGGCAGTTATCACCTGCCTTGAGAAAACTTCCTAACCAAGAAAGCAAAATGCTTTGTTGGTTCTCTAAAGGTAATGTCAAGATTGTCCTCCCAATGCCTTCCTCCACTACTTTCCGATCAAATGACCGGCACCCATGTTGCAACCAACTATAGTCATTGATCAACGGCTGTAACCAGGTCTGTAGCAACAAATTACGAGTGTCCTTCGAGGGTAGTACCTCTCCTCGTCCAATCCCAACAAATAATCTAGCTGTAATGCAGCTCACGTGGTAACGGGATACTATGGGCAGTTTTGTATGTAAAGCAGCCAATTCTTCATGGTTAGCCCACATTGAAGCAAATTCATCTGCTGCTTGTCTGTCGACTAAAATTTCAAGCAACCACGAGAGGTTATCGGCCTCCAAAGCCATTTGTTTCACCACTGGGTCCTTACTGTCAATAGATTTATTGGCAAACTCGGGTTCAGAAGCTTGCCTGAACAAAGACAGTAGAGAACTCAAGCAACTCCTGCATGAGGTGTAGATTGTTTCATTGCAGATGTCAGTTGATCCTGCATAAGTTGGAAGGATGTTGTTCTCGCGTAGAAGCTTTAATACCACAGATTTCATTTCACGGCGGCCTCTTTCCTCATTGCTTTTAAGAACAAGGTCCATTATGTGAGAAAGTGTATCCCTAGGTGGATTGACAACCTCAGGCGAGACTCGTTTCAAAACTGGAGTTACCCCAACACCTTCATTCTGGAGACGTAGAATTGAAGAGACCACCTTTTCTTCTTCTTCTTCCCCAACCCAAGGAACTGCTTCCAAATATTCTAAGCATGACTGAATGCATGAGTTGAAGCCAAGAAATTCAGCAATCTGCACAATAGTTCCAATCTTTTAAAGCACGAAGAAGCCAAAGATTGTTCATAAAATGTACATGCCAAGTGCAAAAGTAGAGATCAACGGAGATCCCCAAGTGATCGCCATAACAGTGATTAAGTGTCACTATATGCATTTTAAAGCAATTTTGGATGACCCAAGCAACTCTAGTTTCCAAGGCATTGGCCAATTAAGCATTTTCAATAAAATGTGACAGCAGAGATCAGAGAAAGCTTTTAGTTGAACCCACAATGAAAATGAAGCCGTACAATAGTCCATGGCAATGGTAAATGCAACTGGATTCACATGCTAAACATCTTAACCCATAGAAGTAATAGGATATCATAAATTTAAGTAGGTTCCGACTTCTAAAAACCCACGTATCAAACATAAGGATCAGAACTAAGATAGACTCTACAGATAACCATTCACCAATTCAGCATGTATAAAAGTATTGTTTAACATAAAACCAGTCCAATGAAATACATACCCTCGATTATCCATCAAAATATAAGTCGAGGATCAAGTATAATGATACAAGACACAACACTAATCAATAATTCTGCTCTGTATTCATAGTTCATGAAATTAGTAGACTTTGTAGACATCTTATGGAGGCAACTTATAGATATACTACATGAAGGTCACTAAAATTCCCCACAAATTTTCAAGAACCGTACCCTCAGATTGCAAAGAATCTCAGTTGTACATGCAGATCATTGCTCTATGTTTCCAGTTTAATGAAAATCTTTTTCTTTGTTATCTCTCTAAAATGTACACAGAATTAAATGCAAAAATTAACAACCTAAGTATCACATATTGCTATTTAATTCTATACAATATATGGAAACCAAATTCAATTTACTAGAGAAATAAACCCTCTTATCCTCTTCAAATCCAAACGTTCTCTATTCAAGTCATACGTTTTTAGTGACTTCCAGCCTCGAGAATTGCCAATTCCCGATACCTTGTCCACTTCATGTCATACAAAAAATAGCATCACAATCCACAAGGATGTCCATTCCCAAATAAGCAAATACAGAAAATACTAAAAGGGCAAATATCTGGATTTGCTGTATTTGTTTTTAACAAACAGAATATTCGACATTGGTTTCTCCAAACAGAACAGGACTAGAATCTCATTGTCATCCTAGGTCATATTTAACAGACCACTTCTGCCCGCTGGAGCCAAGTATAAGTCGTAACAGATGTCCTCTAGTATTGGCAAATGACATTAAGTCCTAAAGAATAGCTAACTCCTACAGTGCCAAGCGATATAGATAAGCCATGTCCAAAAGAACAAAACCACCATAAAAGAAAAACTATTATTAATAACAAGTTGTCAGCAGCAAAATTGAGTCAATTCCAATAAAAAGCATTTCACAATAAATTACCTTGATAATTCGAAGCACCCGCGACACACTTTGCTTGATCAATCGTTGCTTCATATCTTTGCAATACATCAATCCCACAGTTTCAACATATATCTCAACATCCTCACAATCATCAATCTCAAGACAGGACAGATTAGACTCCTCCTCAGAAAGCTTATCAGCAAAAAAACTGCTATTCTCCACCAACACATTTTTGTGGACGCTAAGCTTCACACAAAATCCTTGCTTTCCGAGCAAGACCACTTTCATATCACTGGTTCCAGGTTCCCCAAACTCAATGGACACCTTCCTTGGCAAACTTTCTATTTTAGGCCTTGGTGGTCTGTCATTGACAATGGAAGCACTAACACTAGGAGTGTCGGAGCCACAATTTCGCTGATCATCAGAAACCACCCCAGTTCTTAACGGAGCCAGTGGCGGCTTTCTCTCATTAAATGGGGTTTGCTTCTTTTGAACAGTGGTCTTAGGTGGTGGAGAAGATGGTTTAGTTTTGTTGAGAGGATTTTGAGTTTTAACTGTCTTTTGAAACACAACAGGAGAAGGACAACACCAAAAACCTTCTGGTGTTACAGCAATTGGGACATTCCTAATTTTGGTTTGACCTTGCTCTACCCTTGTAAGTCTAATCTCAGCCATGTTTAACAGGAGCTTACAGCATTGCTGAACTGAATATATGGGAATTTTTGAAAAGAACATGAAAAATTGCAGCAACAAGCTGACTTTCCTTACAGAAGTGAACAAAACAAAAACTTCTATAAGATAGAAAACAGAAAAGTGTGTATGAATGGAGTCAATCCTGGAAAACCCTAAATTCAAAATTCCTCTTTCACTAAAACAAGTAGTATTTTCACTTCAAAACAAGGAATTATTCAAAAATTGAGCCACTTAAACTACAATTTAATAAAATTAAGGCTGTGGAAAAGCTAGTCAAAATATAATTGCAACACAAAGTGCACAGAAAGAAAAAGTACAATCTTGGGGATTAAAAGAAAAAACACTCTTTGCTATGCTTTGCAGGCAAAAATGCTCAAAAAATTAAATTTTACAGTGTTTCCATTGTACTCTTTCTAAATACAGATCAGCTTCCAACTAATACCCCATAAATAAAAACCTAACTACATTAGTTAGAAGCATTGAAGTTTGAAACTTTGAGACAACCAAAACACTAAAAACTCACCTAGATGTAAGGAAAACAGATAGCTCCTTATTGAAGAACAAGGAGTGGCTAAAATCATTGAGAAAGAGCATCAGTGCCAAGCATCAAGGGAACCAGAGAACAAGCAGTTACAGGGAAGGAATAATGAGTGTAATGTCTCTTTTAACTGTAAAAAGAAAACCCCAACACACAAAAACATACCTTCGTTATGCTAAAGTGAAAAAAATAAAAGAAAAAGAAGAAAGAAAAAAAAAGCAGTAGGGATGGGCTTATAAGTTTATGTCTATCTATGCTTTTGATGATTGAATATGATGTGGGTCTCAGACTTTGCATGCCTTTGCCTCTTTTTCTATCTCTGCAAATATTCTCTCTCCCTTAAAACCACTTTCTCAGTGATCAAACACGCCTGTCTCTCATCATCTACTTCCCCACTTTTTTTTTTTTTTGGGTAATTTTGTTTTTCTTAAATACATAAAGTTTTGATTTTTATAATATTTTTCTACATTCTTTATATGTTTTTGTTGCTTTTCTGGACCCTTGCTGGATTTTCCAGGCTGAAATTGGAACCATCATTTTCATGGAAATCGTAAATTACTAGAACACCCTTTTGGCATTAGTTGATGAAGATTGATTAGGATAGGTGATTCATGGAGTTCATGGGCATAATTTGTCCAAAAATGAAAACAATTTTGGATCAAAATTAGTGCAGAATTTGAAAAGGATGGTTGGTTGGTCCAAAGTCCAAACAATGACCTGTTTCTGTTTGTTCGCTACTCCACTATTGTAATACAGACTTCATTTTGTATTCATGCAACCAAATGTTGAGGTACCACTAAATATTATTAATTATAAATAAAAATTTATTATTTTAAGTGTTAAAATTATTATTTAGTATTTAATGTAATGTATATTTATTTTTATAATTATTATTAATTTAGGTTGAAATTAATATTTTTTAGTATGTTTGTTAGTGTAATAAAATCCAAGTAAAATGTTGTAATTGTTTTTCCAAGTTAATGAAATTTATTTTTGTACTATTTAAAATGTAATTTTATCATTACTCTACAACCATTAATTAAATTAATTTGTAATTTTTTAAATTAAAATTTAATTGTAACTTATAAAGTTAATAACTAATATGTTAAAAATTATATTAATTATTTAAATGAAATTAATAATTATTAAATTTTACAAAATTAATTAACTATTAAATTATTAAACAAATTAATTAAGTAAATAACTATAAATTATATAATTTTTAACAAATTATTTTGTGGTAGTTGGTCAAATTAAACTACTATATGAACCTAGGAAGATGAAATAAGACACACAATAAGAGAAATAATATTTGACTAATTTCAAGGCAATGAGTTGGATTAGCAAGGCATTAATTAAGCATTTAAGAACAATCAAATAATAATTAACTATTGTTAAGTACTATCTTTATATAGAAGCAAAGAATCTCCTTTTATTTATATTTTTTTACATAAAGAAAAAATCAATCAATAATTTGCCAACTAGATTGCTTATTCCCTTATTCCTATGTATGTATGTATGTATATATGTCCGTATGTATGTATGTACGAAAAAAAATTGTCTTAGTTGAAAGGAACCGACAAACCATATGTGTATATACATTTAAGGAATAAGGTTCTTGCACTTGCTGCCTCTTCCTAATTTTTGATATACAGGATTTGAGGGTTAAATTTGTAATTTGATTAATGGTTGGATTTCACTATGGAATATGGTATGGATACTCATACTCTTAGGATTTGGGCTATGGGCCCCATCTCAGCTTATGTGACCCAATGTCAAACCATTAAACCACGATTCAAATGGTGAACCTGAATCAGATCGTGGTTTTGGTGGTTCATGGATGATTCAAGACCCATTGGTTTATGAATGGGTCAACAAACCAACACTTTGGGCAAGCCGAATCCGCGGTTTAAAAACCAATAAATTATTCAACTTCAACCCTTCTTTATTTTTTTTTTAAATTCTCTCTGATTTTTCAACGGTGCTGACTAATTCAAATTTAATACCCTAAAAGCTCGTTAATAGGTGATTCTTCTGATTCGATTCTCTCTATTTATAATGCTAGAATTCAAACCCTAAATTGTACTTAATGAGTTTAGTTCTTCATCTCGCTAGATCAATTGCTCGTCGGTTTTTTATATTTTTCTTTTTGAATTTTCTTTTTTTTTTCTATTATTTAAAGAAATAGATCTATATGTCAACTTGGCTTTTGTAGTTGCAATGCAATAATAAGGCATAGAAAATGAAGAGGACATGTTTTAATCATCACTATTTAATGGTATTTTGGCCTACCAATTATATAATTAAAATGCTATATAGAATATTTGGTTTCAAAATTTATTGTAGGTTGAATATGGCACTTTGCCATTAAATTTATTTTTTTTTCCAAAAATTGTTTTTATTCAATTTTCCCAAATTATATGTTATTTTTATTTTAATACACTATATAAATTAAATATTAACTTAAATATTATTCATCCAATTATATTTAGTAGATATTATTATTTTTAAATAGTTATAAATAAAAAATTATATAATATTCATTTGAAGATATGGATGAATTTTATTTTATTTTATTTTTTTGTTATTTTAAGGAAAAAATACTATTTTGTCTCTCTTCTCCCTCACCCAATAATAAAGGGGAAAATGGATTTTGGCCCACCAATTTTAATTATTGAGAATTGAAAATGACATCTATTTTAATTGGGTGGTGTTTCTTGAGTTTATTTATGTATAATAAATGTCATATTTAAATTTATTTTTTTATATGTTATATATTTTAAATATTAAATAAATGTGATATTTTTTAAATATTTAATATTTAAAAATTGTTGATATTTGCTTATATTTAAGTGTCAATATTTATTAAAATCACCCTAAATTTATATATATATATATATAGAGAGAGAGAGAGAGAGATCTTTAATAACAATAACATTTGCCTCTCTAGCACGTGCTAATTTTACCTTGTAATCAAGTGTTTAACCCTAATTATCATCCACCATGTTCTTTAATCATCACCTCTAATTAATTATTATTATCACTAAAGTATCAATTTCATGATGACATGACCCAATGAACATATTTGAGAAATTTTCACCACCAAGACGTGTGTGTATATATATATATATATATATATATATATATATATGTTTTATTGTCACTTTTTGACTCTTATTTTTGGACAAGTTATTAAACACACTTTTGATAAAAATAAATAGCAAAATAAGAGTTTGAATTTTTCCAAATATTTAAATAAATATTTAATTATCAATTATTACGTGATCTGATTGGTTATTCTAAGTTGTATTAAACGGAAATCTCGAGATTAATTTCAATTGACAGTACATATATATTTAAAGGAAATGACTACCCTTAAAACAGCCCATAGTGTTATCTAATCTATTAACAACATCCTTTTTATCAACAAAAAATTTAGTCTCTAATTATTACTACTAATAATTTTCTCTAATAGACCTTTAAATTTATGCTACTGCTCCAACATATGTTAATTGAGGCAACGAAGAGCTTTATATTGTATGAGATCACATAATTAAACTATTAATAACAATGATAATAATATCAATTTTACAGATTATATATTTAAAAATAAAAAATAAAAAATTAAATTAAAAAAGAGACAGAAACCTTATCTATGAAAGCAACATCATCAAAAAGTATAATGTTAAATGTTTTGATAATAATACAGAATCCGATAAGCTTGTAATAATATGTGATGGAGAAGGTAGCTGCTCTTCTTCTATGCTTCTGTCTTATAATTATAGTCCCATGTGCTCTTTTTTCTATTGTCAATTCCATATTTTATTTGCACTTGAAATGGAAATAATTTCACAAATTAGGTTATGCTAGAGGTGGTCATGGCCGATTTCGGGCCGCCAGGTCACAGTTTGGGGGTGGGCTAAACCGTAACTGGCTCGTTCAACCGCTTAGAGGTGGCTACAGGCCGGGTTGGACCGCGGCCCACCAGACCACGATTCAAAGAGAGATGAACCGGAATCGACCCGCCGGGCAGGTCAACTGACGGTTCGCCCTTTTTTTTTTAAATTTAACGGTTAACCGGCGATTCAATTCAACGGTTCGAACGGTTTGACAACGGTTCACGGTTCGTAACGGTTACGGTTCAAAAAAAATTGAACCGGAACCGGCCCGCCGATCGACCGGTCACGGTTCCGGTTCAATGGCGGGCCGGTCCAGGCTTTTGGCAAGCTGGGCCAAGCAGGCAGAACGGACCAACCCAGTCCATGGCCACCACTATAACTGCTGGTTAACCGGCAATTCGAGGTTGGTTAACTGACGATTCGCAAACAGTTCACGGTTTATAACGGTTACGATCAAAATTTTGTTGAACTTGAACCGAACCGAACCGCCGACTGAGCGGTTCCGGTTCGAAAGCGGGCCGGACCAATTTTCCCACAAGCCGAGCCAGGCGGGCCCAACAGGCCAACCCGGCCATGGCCACATATATATCTTGCTCTCATGAATTAGGTATAATTTCAGAAAGCTAATGAATCTTATTCTGATTTATTTATGAAAAAAATAATAAGTCACCAAACAATAATTAAATTAGCCAATTATTATTCTTTTTATTTCTCTTAAATAAAATAAAAATAGCATTACTTTACTTTACACCTGTACCTCCTAATAATTGGATTTGATGATTGGCACATAGTTTTATAATTAACAATAAATTCAAAGATCTTATGATAGTTATCATAAGACAAACCCCATGATATAAATATTCCAATAAAAAATTGATCAAATACCAAAAATTTAAAAAGAAAATCAAATACATATGAGAAGGGTAGTATAGTAATTGTGTGTAATATATTGGTTGACCTTGACCATGATTTGATCATCTTCCTTGAACTGAAAAACCCTAATTTCATCTTAACCTCTAAAAGAAAAGCAGAAATGACAAAACATAATATTCTATTTAGCTTCAGTTCTCTAATCATGGCTGCAATTTTTGCATATTCTGCGTCGGTCCAATTAAATGATCCTGGTAATTTTTATTTTTTATAGTAAACATTCATATTATAATTTGATTTTCTTTAACTTATCAGTTCTGATTTTACCTTTTTTTTTACAAAGATTGGTACTTTTGGTTTCCTCTATATGCTTCTGCTTGTGCTGTGAATATGGGGAATCTTGCAAAATCCTCCAAAGCAATAATAAGGCAAATTGCAAAGCTAACATTATGGTTATGAATATTCTTGTTTTTTAAGGTTGTAATAGAAGATTCTGTAGTGGGTAAAGCTGGATTCTGTTCTTTAAATTTGAGTGAAAGAGTTGTTAGAGAGAAAATAGGAAGTGGGTTAGTCATTATTTCCTTGATTTTGCAATTGGAGAAGCTAAAATCTGAAATTTCAAGCAGAGGAGCAAGAAATAATAAAGAAGTTCCAAGATTTGTGGAATATGGTAAGAAAGTTTACATATTTTAATATTAAAATTAGTAAATTTGTTAATTTGAATAGACATTTAATTAGTGAATTTTTCATTGTAGGAATGGCATTCTTGGTTATCTTCAGCTTGGGACACCCTTTTATTTTCTTTGTGGTCATCAATGGTGAAATGAAGTTTGATTAATGATAAATTAATTATCTTTTTAATGTAATTACATGAAAAATGTGGGTAAAATAGACACATTTGGCAACCAAAAATTATTTGAAATAGAGCCATTTATGCATACTCAGGAGGGAAACATAACCATAAACAAGACACCTACAAATTCCAAATAGAAAAGAAAAAGGGGTCAATGTACAATTCTAACTAAAGATAGGGAAGCATCAATGTTCACAGCTCCGGCAAAAGCTGATGCCGGAAAAAGAAAATCGGGGGATTTCTGAACGGCAAGATTGAATGATGAGAAAAAAGAATAGAACACTAACTCAGCTTCGTGGTCTTAGTATAGGCGGCCTCTGCATTTGGTAGTCTCGCAGTGGCATGGACAACCTTCTCCAGGCAGCAAAGCGTAACGATAATTGTATGTCAGTTCTTCGCCATATGCTATCTGCTCATAGCAAAAGATTTTGAAAACTTAGTTTGTACAACTACAAACAAGAGATCCAATATTCAAGAAAAAGCAGACAAGAAATTCTTACATCTCGACTTGCGTAAAGACCGATATGAGAATGTTTCGAATCCATACTGTTGACAAGAACTTGGTGATTCACGAGATTTGGTGAACAGCTGCCGATATGAATAGAAGCAGGATTCAATTAATAACGAATAAGACATTAAACTATTAACAAGAAATCAGCATTTGAACACCAAATACCAATACTTCACTACTTGAAACCAAGTCGCGTAATCAATAGGAAAAATAGCATTCTTATCCTTCATTCCTTAATGTCTAGTCATATAGCCTAACTCAGCCTTTCTAACACTACACAAGCCTCATGTAAATTGACCGGACCCACACATGACAATTTCTACATACTTTCCGTACCTGTGGTTGATGAACCGCGAAACATTCCCATACTTTGTGGCATCCATCACATAGTCGACCTGTCCTTCGATCAATCTGCTCATATCATTAGTATGAGCATCAATGTCATACATATAGCTGCAACCATGTTGGCCGTATCTGGAAGTCCAAAGAAAGCTAGTTCAAAATATAAAATAAACAGCAACTTAAGTGTAGAAATAAACTATGCCTTTCAACATTTATAACCTGTCGCGTCTCTCGTTTGCTTCTTGCTCATCTAAAACCTCCCCAATATACTCGCACACAAATGTGCCACGTAGAATTGGCTCAGTTGTTCTGACTGCCCATCCCTGCATATCCACAAAAAAGATTAAGTATAATCCTATAAACATAGAAATGGAAAAAGAAAAAAAAAAGGGAACTTTTCAGGCATTACCTTATTCTTTGTTATGAAGACTTCCAACTTCACTCGTATTCCATTCTGCAAAACCCTGTTTGGGCAGGTTTTGCCGCAACTGCACATGTTATTGCACTCGTAAACCAGGTAACCCTCCTGCATTTTGATACAAACATATATACATTAAAATAGGATTGGGCAGGGTGGTGTTTCAGAAAACAAGAATAAACATTCTATCAGCATGACATAGAATTTGGGTGTAAGAAATGGAAAACACCATACTCCCTCCATTGCACTTTAAGTAGCCTCTTCTTTTATTAACTTTTTCCACTCTAAGTGGTCTTTTAGGACAATCAATATATTTTCCCATACTATCCTTATTTAAGTTACCTAGAAAATTGAAACATTTTATTTTTAAAGCTACCTAATAACTAATACAAGGGTATTTAGGTAAGTTTACTACTTTTTCATAAAATTGATACAAATAATTGTTTTCTTATTAAGTATGAAAAAAAAAAAAAAGAAGAGGTCACTTAAAGTGGAATGGAGGGAGTACTTAAGTACATGTTGAGTCCTTGAGATCTGAATTAGGAGGGTAAATTGAAAATCCCAATGATCTCATAGACCAACAAACCTCAGATTTTTTTATCATTGGATTGGAGTAGAAAGGATCACTTCTTTCTATCGTGCAAGTAAACGAAGGAAACGAAACAATTGCATGAATCAATCAAAATCACCCATTACAAATCTCTTAGAGCTAAACATCTTTAAGGGTATTTTTTTTCGAAAAAGAAAAGGTCAGCGGGAGACCTGAGTTTCTAGCACGTAAACATTCAAGCAATCATTATTTGAGCAGACATACATAGCAACTCACACACAATTTAAAATGATTGCAATAATAATTGACTTTGTTTAAAAGTTCACATTACCTCCAATATAATCCGTCCTTTATCATCATAGGGGAATCTGTTATGCATGGATTTTCCATATATGTCTCTCGCATCTTCATAGTCATTTTCAAAGAGATAAACATGAACACAGGTTTCAGGGGAGCATGACAAATGAGAGCACGTGCAACCCAGATGCAAACTCTGCATAACAAGGAGAAATCCCACATTAAACAGACACATGAACCACATTTATGAAATGGCAGTACAGATGATTTAGACTTTTTTGTTCTTTTTGTTAATTATGGTTTTCCTATATATGGATGTTTGGGAATTGGTGACATCATTCCAACCAAGTAGGGTAAATCCATCAGAGCATAAGAGAGATTTGAGTTCATAAAGTATAATATTAAAAGAACATAATCCAAACTAGCTAGCATCACAGAACAAATCAATGTCAACTAAAAGGATACCTCAATAACCGGATTAGGAGTTTGATCAAGTAATGGGCTTGTAATATAGGTAAAGCTCTCCCAGGGCTTGGGAAAATTACTGATTTGACTATCGGAACCATCTGAGAGGTTAAGAGATTCCTGGAGGTCCTCATCTACTACACAAGCTATTGGTATTGATTCCTTCCCAAAGCTGATATCATTGCACAATGTAGTCGTCTTTAAATGTGGTCTCTCCCTAATATCATTTTGATCAATGACATAATGACACTCATCTACTTCCCAATCATTGTTCACACGGTCCGGAGAATGAGCCAACTGTTTATGGATAAAAATATTTGGAAGAGGAATCAAGGGTGACAACATCCCAGGGTCCTTAAAGCTTTTACATCCTCTGGGACAAATAAATCCCTCCTGGTGCCACTCCACTCTAACATTATGCTCACTGCAAAGTTTTGCTGCCTTCAGGTATAAACGTTCTGGCAACACTCCATATTTCCCCTCCAATGAAGCCTTTAGGCTCACCTTACAACAAGCAGACCGCGCAGCAGCTAAGATGTCGAGGTTATTGGGGCGAGGTTTGGTCTTCTGAATCTCTGAGAAAAGTATCTTTGCAACAGATGAGCATTGGGATTCTGCCAATCTACCAAGTGTTTCTGGTTCAATCACATGAGGCTGTACACTGAATCCCCCAATGCTCAGTGACTTTGATGCCTGGATACGTTTCTTCATGCTAGCAGTGCCTCTGTTCCTCATCCTATATGTTGCAGCTCCTAGACCTTTCTTAAATCTAGGACGGGTAAGCCTTCCAGATTTCAATCTGTAAGCATAAAAACGAATTCCCTTCTTTGAGGGCCTAGTGCTGAATAGGTTTGGCCCCATATGAGCAGCTTGATGATGCCTGCCAAGATCAGGCAGCAAATCAAACTTTAAGCCACAAAACCTACAAATGAATTTCCGTATACCACCAAGACTCTCAGGGTTATTTTCCACAGGAGCTGTATTTCCCATCTCTTGTTTCTGAAGAGAATCCTCTTTCTCTTCAGCCTGAGATAGATTATATTGTTGAGCCACTTTTGACTGCCTGAAGTCGGAAGAATGAGCTGAGAGCACATGCAACCATAGCTCCTCAGCATTCCCAAGGGGGACGCCACAAGGGATGCACTGAAGAAGCATACACTGTTCGACAAATTTCACGTGGTGTCTTTCCTGCACATGAGTTTCCAATAGTTTCCTGTTGGTAAAAGAGTCCAGGCAGATGGCACAGGCATATCCCCTGAACCTCCACTGTGCTTCCTTTTTATGATTGTCAATGCAGTGGCGGCCAAGCTCTTGGTCATCAAGAAACTCTTCTGAACAAAACTTACACTTAAATGATTTTTCATCGTCATGGTTATAATCAATAGCCAACGGTAAAACTGCTGATTCTTCCATGACAGGGGGAGGAACATATGAATCTTCAGTAGCACTGAAGCCCCATATTTTTGTTAGTCTCTCTTTTTCTGAGGAAACCAACTTCAACAAGAGTTCTCCAATGCTCAAATCCTTAGATGCTTCAGACAGGGCCCACTGAAGTTGAACTTCCATAGGAACTGGGTTTCTTAGGGACAGAATACTTTTGAAGAGCTTGTAGAAGAGCTCACAGGTTCGATGCAAATGCAATTTTTGATCCAGAGAATGACACTCCTTTAAAAGATCTAAGAATACTTCTTTTGTTATTATTCTACTTTTACCATTTCTTGCACGCTTAAGCCAACTTGGGAGGTGT
This sequence comes from Croton setiger, assembly GCA_948099555.1. NCBI lineage: Eukaryota > Viridiplantae > Streptophyta > Magnoliopsida > Malpighiales > Euphorbiaceae > Croton > Croton setiger. The sequence goes on along the minus strand of CANUEY010326800.1, from coordinate 27,004 downwards.
TTATCGCAGTATAATGAATAGCGCTTTGGACTTTCATCACAGAAGACATTATTATCTAGGGGACTAGAACCTATGCAGTGCAGCATCTCATTACCGGAAGGCTCAAGCTTCCCCACTGATTTGTTCGTTCCATGGAAGGCTTCTCCATCCATGATTGCAACAGGCTCTATTCGAAGAGGACTTTCAACTTCTCCTACCAATACCATATCTTTGCAGTATGTGGCCTCTGAACCTGGGATAATCCCGTCATACTTCCTCTTCAGTGTATTCTCTGGTGTATTAGAAGTATTTGCTGCATCAATTCGGGGTCTGTGTTTCTTACAGAATGATGAACCCGGTAGAGACCGATGTTTGCATCGACTACCAAGAACTGTCGTACCTTCACACATTGGACTACTAATAGGAGGACTTGCCTCTGCTTTAGTGGAGCTTCCAATAAAGCGAGAGGCCAAATGTACACAACAGTAAACATCACCTTCATTTGCCCATCTAACACACCGTCTTCCCTTGGATTCAATAAAAGCAATGCATCTCTTATCTCCAGGATCTATGATTTTCTTATCCACACTTTGATTTACAGGAGTCCTTTGAACGTTATTTGTCTGTCTGAGCTCAGAGCTTCCAGCTTCAAGTACAAGGTCATCCCATCTATTAGCCACACTGCAAGAAGACTCCATTGGTGCAGCTCCCGCTCTAAAATCTTCACCTTTAGAAAGTTCAGATGCTATATTAGGAGTATTTATACTGTCTCTATTAAAGAACCCAGAGTCAATTTCAACAGTCGTAGTATGAAGGGGACTGCCTATCTCCGCATGGGAAGCGTGTGGCTCTGCACGGCGAACTTCAAGCTTAGCCCTCTTCTTGCAAACTTGAACACTCATGGTCGAGGGACTGTTACAACCCCTGTGCTCCGTATCCCCACCACTAGTTACAGGTGATTGTGAAGTTGAGAACCATTTCATTACTTCATGCTTCCAGGTTTTCCACTCAGAACCTAAAGTTGGCTGCACTGGTGCATTCCGGAGAGAATTGACTTCATTCCATAGGATCGAATCAGACAATTCCTTGATCACAGAAACAAGAATCAATGTAAAAAGACAAGAAAGAGAAGTTATTAGGAAAACACAATATTGGTATACTAATTATCAAGCAGTTCTTGCATCAGGATAATGACAATGTTAAAAGTAAAAAATGGTTGCAGGAGAGGCATTCATGCCAAATATTTGCTTTGCTCTCTTAAACACCAGGAGAAGGTGGGAAAAGCAGAGCAAACAAACATCTATAGGGCAGAGGCCAAGCAATGAGCAGATATCATGGAGGATAGACCGAAATGAAAAGATATAGAGTTAAACTAGAAATCAGATAACTTTCTTAGAAAACCATTCTGCAAAAGGCAACAAAGCAGTATGGAAGACTCCAGCCACGAGTTGAGTAGCATTGTCTTCATATGTAGAATCACTACATATCTAGGAAATAATGCAATTCAACTATTGGAACTAAAAATTAATCAGGCATAAAAAAATTGTTGGTTTTAGAAATACTCTGAGATAGCAAAAAGAGAAATGAATAGGTTACAGTAAAAAAAATAAGCAATTCAGGAAATTTCACATTTGGTAGGGATGGATATCTCCCATATAATATGAATATATCAGGAAGCAAATTAATGCCATGGTGATGTTGGCTTTGCCGTTAATCATAGGCCTTGCATATCCTTTACAGTGGCAAAAGAATCCATCTGGCTTGCTGATATCTGATGACTCGAAACCTATTACATCTCAGAAGTACCAATTGCTGTTCAGCATATCCGCAGCCATAATTTAGGGCTTACCTCTCTCAGCAATTCAATTGATTCAGCACTTTGTGCGACCTGACACCGTTGACCCCAAGATTGAAAAGAATTCTGCAGCCATTCAGATTTAATGTAGCTTGGCAATATCATCTGTTGAGAGAGAAGAAGTGTTACTTCACTTTAGAAGAGAAAGGGAGATAGTGTCCCACTTCAAGATGAGAGAGAGAACTACTCATAAATTAATGTTAACATGAGCTTTCAAGTTCCACATCATGACACAAAGCACATCCCATATGATTGAAAATACAGTCATATAATAATATACTTCTAAAACAAAGCCAGCGAGTGAAAACCACTTGTTTTATAGTTAACTTGACAAAAATATTTACACATTTATTACCAGTAGCTTGGTGCACAACGTAAATGACAAAATGGCTAGTTAACTCATGAATTTTAGCAATGTCAGGTCTAGTTTCAGCTTTCAAATGTTGCAGTTGCTTGAAAACAGAATAAATATTTGAATTCCTATACACCAAATTATCGTAGGAGTAGAGGATTTACATTTTGGAGCTTCAGTAGCATTTTTCCAAGGTCAGAATAACCACTACAACGTGAAGCATCCATTGCGAATTCCTTCCAGACCATCACATCACGTGCAGTGTCTATCAAAGCCTATATTTGAAAGGACAGAAAAAATTATTGCAACAGAAGGCCAAGACTTGGTTACGATAATAATGATTTGGTAGTGTACCAAAACAAGAAGCAAGCACAAATAGATACCCCAGTGTGAAATTGATCAACAATATTCAGCATGCCAACAGCTAGCTTTTGCATAATGAAACGCCGCGCAACATTCAAATCTTTAACCATTTTTAGTCCAATTTTATGCGTCCTATATGCAATAGGCTCAGGAAACTCACTGATTGGTCGTACAAGTAACATATCTGCCCAGGAGTAATTCCTGCTGTGCGGAAAAAAAATAACAAAATACTTCTTCCGGTCATGGGTTGGTTTTGCTCTCAAAGTTGTTAACGGCCAGTCTGCCCTTGCACATCTGATTCCTGCCTGCCACTTCCCCCTCCACTATATTCAAAAGTATAGAAGCACCAAAGTCAAACCACATTCAATGCATATTTAAATCAGTACATGAGAAAATTTGGAAGATGAATAGCTATGAATCTTTTTCTTTTTTATTTGATAACAAGTGTTTCAGACCTGAAACAGGCAGTGTGCCAATGACAAATTAATGGAGAACTGAGACTCAAAAGAATAATTGCACGCGAAAGGCTTGAGCCACATTACTAAAATAATGGATGTGGATCCACAAAATGTGTGTAAGCAATATTTGCTGAAAGGAATTGCTATCATGGGAGAGAAAGAAACAAGTATACTACCTTGACCCATAACGCCACAGATTCATCATGTTCTAGCCACTTGAGCTCTGAAAGGGACAATTCTCCATCCCTACAATTGCTTGGCTCACTTTCAATAGTATCCACAATTACATTAAAATTCTCAGTGGCTTCACAAGGTTCTGTACAATAATTCTGTACATTCGAATCATCATCTTCAAAATCATGAGAATCAACAGATAATCTTCGGCTTTCTACCTGACAATCAGACAGTGAAGGTCCATTCTGGTGCCCTTCAGCCACAGGCAATTCATCTGCTTTCTGTTGGCCTTCACTTTGTCCGTCTATTTGGCGCCCTTCCACCTTTAGCGACAAGTCATCCACTACACCATCTGTCGATTCTATTTGTTTTGCAGGTTCAACCCCATTAGATTCTCCAGAAAAAATAAAACCTGTGCCTGAATTCTGCTGAGCACAGTCAGATTCCCCAACATACTTAACACCAGAACAAGGAAGCACTTCCATCATTTACACTAAAATCTGAAGTCCCATGCAATGTGTACAAACAATTTATTATGTCAGAGCTCACTTCCCTGTCAAAAAAAAAAAAAAAAAATCTCAATCCAGAAAAGAATAAGAAGCATGCAGATATTAAAACACCTTTAATTTAATAGCACACACTGATTATTGAAACTGACATGCCTAAATTTATATTTCTACAGAAAAGTAACCACAACATACTGAACAACAACTCATATGATATATACCACAGCCTATTGAATGCTAAACATCAATTGTCAAATGAGTGAACATTATGTTCTTTTACCGCATAGTGGTAACAACAAAAATTGCATGAAAACATCAGAAGAAAATCTGAATCAACTAAATGTAATATCCACATGCAGAATAAGTGTAAATCATAAGGCAAAAGTCTCAGGAAAAAGATGTAAACTTTTTCATTACTACTAGGTTCAAATCTGATGGAAAAAGTAATGCATTGGTTATTGAATTGAAACAAAATATGCACAGAACATGAAACCAATACTGACCGAAGGAAGAATTATTACGAATTCAAATTCAGTTAGCGCTTTACAATATTTGGTCACGCCACAAATAATAATGAACCACAAAAAAAAAAAAATTGATAATGTAATACGTAATTTGTTTTGATCAATGGTTGAACATTTTTAGTAGCTGGTTTATCTGCTAATGTTTCTTTCGTCATAACATATGTTGCTAAGTTTCCTTCTTTGTAACATATGTTAATAATTTGTTTCGTCGTATAATCAACCACTCAAATGCTTTTTTTAATTACGGGTAAATTAATTAAGAAACAAAATCAAAATACATCAGAGCCTACAATTCTAATGGAAGATTTACAACCCAATTGAGAAGAAGATATCCATTAAACAAAGACTTTAGCTATCTGATTGCAGCTCTATCAAAATACATATTTATGAAACAAATTAAAGGATTAAGAAAATGCTTAATGCCATTCAGAGTCTTTTTAGCATTATCATTATATATTGTTGCAAATGAAAAAATTTAAGAAAAAAATACTCCATAAATATTTTAACCGACTTAAAAATCTAAAAATACACCATTAAGTATTTTGATCAAATACAGCAAAAGAACTGTTGAGGTGCTCTTGGGATTTTAATGATAAAAAAAGATCTCAAAATTAGTTTTCAGAATTTTGTCAAATCATTCAGGATAATACTTTTGCTAAGAGTAAGCTCAATTAAAGTTCCAGTTTACACTCAATTGCATAAGATCAGATAGAAATCCCATAAATTACTGCCTGAAAGAAAAATTCTCAGCTATCAACTCATTATCATAATTCACCATTTCATTGTAAAAACTTGACAAACTACGCGTTGGATCAAAATTTTTCATCATTAAACAGAATGTAAATATTTTAACTGTCATAAAGTAGTACTATTGTAAGAATATCAAGAAAAAACTACTTATATATATATATATACTCTAAATAGACACATGAAAATGAAAAATAAATATTTATGCATTTTCATTAAGAATTTCAATCTTTATCATGCAATTATAGAATATAATTTAGGCTACTGTAGCACCACGACAAGGAAAAACAACAATGGAAGGTACACACATCACAGCACATGCAAGAAAGAAACAACTCAACAAACAAATATATCAGTTACAGAAATTAAATACCCAGATCCTTAAAAACCCACCTGAAAAGCTCTAATTTTCTTTTTGCAGGGAATATCAGCTAAACCCTAATGCATTTTACCCAGTAGTAAAGAAATTGGCTTAGAACCCTACATTATAACCAAATTAACAATTAAGTTTAAAAACCATACAAAACCCATGACTGATGTATGATCATCATGTGAAATAAGTCTAAACCAGAAGGTGGGTCCGATCCCAACTACGAAAAAAATAAAAAGATTTGATTTTTCTAACCATGCAACAAATATATTTACCAAAAAATGCAAAATTAACATCAAAAAGTCCAATTTAAAATCAGAATCAAACATGGGTTCTCAGATTTTACATAGAAAGGTTGTCTTTTTATGAATTTTATGTTTTATTTTTAGAGCAGGAGCAAGTACCAGCTACCTAGGTCATAAAATTGACAGAGAAAATAAATAAATAAATGATAATAAAATGTGACATACATAAATAAATACATGGTCATGTCGGGAAAAAATTAATAACAGAGGAAAGAAATGAAGTAGTGTAATGTACCTTTATAAGAGTGAAAGATCATCTTTTTATCCATGGTGGTTGATGTTTCTTGTTTGGTTTTTGGTTATGGGGTAATGGGTTTGGTTAGGGGTTGAGGGTAGACAACAAAATGGAAATTTTGTTCAATACCCCTTTTTTATTACAAATTTTGGATTCTATATTGCATAAAAATCAATATGTCTAGCAAAGGGATATGTGACCTATGATGACGTGCGGAAAGAAGGAAGAGATGAGAAAGGGTACCCTTACCCTGTCCCGTGGCCAAAAAAAACAAAGAGAAATTGAAGAAATTTATAAAATTTGGCAATTGGGTACTTGAAATTGGGACTTATGTTATTGTAGAGTAAGGTTATGGGGACTGGTTATGGTCTGGTATGGTATGGTAATATGGGTAATGAAAAAATGGAAAACCTAAAAATTAAAGGAAGATGACATAAAAAGGACTGACTGGGTTTCAAAAGGGGGATGATTGAGGAGAAGTGCGCTTCTATAGGATTTTGATTTTTGATTTTTTTTTTATTTTTTAATTTTACTTTAATTGGGTAATTTTGTGAGATGTGAAAATAGGAAGAAGTTGAAGTTTTTTGTTGCTGGTTTAGAAGGAAATGGTAGAAATTTGGGATTTTTTATGTTTTCAAGATTAGACTTTTCTTCGAGATATGCGATTTTGGGATACTTCTGAAATTGTATTGCCATTTGGCTCTCGTAACGAGAACAGTGCCATTGAAAAACGACGACGTTTTATGAAGTAAGCTGCGTTTCTAGGTGATCAATGTGGTTCTTCTTTCTTTACTATATGCTTCTTAGCCCATACGAAGATGTTAAGGCTTATCCCATTCTTTGAGCTGAGCCCATTAAAAAATTATCAAAAATTTTAGGGAAATGTTAATATATAGCACTTTTTCAAGTTGATAGTAGTAACTAGTAAGATACTTAATGTAATTATATCTTTTTAATTTTTATTCAATTTTAATTTTTAATTAAATAAAAAATAAAAAAAATTGAAAAAAAAAATTTAAAAAAAAATTGAAGACATTTTCGTGAAGTTGGTGTGTTATTGCAACTTTCCGTTGCTGCCAACTTAATTCCATGGCCACCACCAACCGTGCAGCCAGCCGGTTAGTCCGGCACCACCAACCGACTCCTATTTTCTCACTCTTTGATTTGCATATAGTTTGATAGATATAACCATTACTTTCCGATGACCCATTTTAATATGGGTATTTAAAATTTTTGTTTGAATTTTTTATCCTTTTACGATGGTCTGATGATGGATTTGATACCATATTTAGACTCTTCTCATCGAAACATTTAATTTGATATATTCACTTGTTTTATTTGGTTGTCGGAACGGTATTTGTGAAAACTTACCAAAAAGATCCTTCCACCGTGAAAAGACTTATAAAAAAGATGAAGATTTATATGGTCGTCAATATATAAAACCATTATTTATACAGTGACCAATATATGAACATATATAAATTTGAAATTTATGTAGTAGTATATATATATTTGAAATTTATATAAGAAAGGTAATTTTGAATTAAAATGATCAATTATTTTTATTTAATGTTTTATTATACTTGTGTTTGATTATGACTTATTTGTTATAATTGTTTGGTCATCTTTTATAACGTCTTAGTTAAATAATTTGCAACGAGAGTTAGTTTATTTAATGAAAAACTAGTTAAATGCACTTAGTACCTAAAAAGTAGTATGTAGCATCCGTCTGTGAATATTTTATAGTTAACAAAGATTTGACTATAAAAATGGTCCTAATTAATCTTAAGTTACTACTAAAAATAGATGAACAAATAGTTAAGTTGACGCTTAGTGCTTAATTTGCGGAAATATAAGATTAATTTAAGTACATGGATTAAAGACTAATCAATCTTGCAATTAGGGGTCAATTAAAGAGAAATGTGACAATTATAGTACAATGACCTTATAAAGAATTGTGATTTGTTAGTAATTGAAGAAGACTTTTTTTTTAGTTTAATTTATGATTTTTTAGTCAAAACTAATTAATTTAATTTAGTATTTAGTCAAAAAGAAATTATATAATTTATATTATGAGAACATAATATATTTTAACTCAATTTTTTTATGAGAACATAAATTGGTATTTTTAATTGTTTTATCTCTAATGAGTGGATAAATTATTTTGGTATTTCCTCTTTTTCATGAAATTTATTATTATTATTATTATTATTATTATTATTTGGTTTTGTGGGTTCGATATGCAAAATAAATTATCAATTTTTTTATCTGAAAATCTTAAATTTCAAGTATTCAATTTATATAAATAATTTTTTAAATAATAATTCTAATTAAAATTAAAATTAAAATTAAAAGACTAATTCATCACTATATATATATATATATATGGACCGTTTGCATATGAATATTTGGATTGGGACCATAATATAAATTATTAAAAAAAAAAGGGGAAGGAAGTGGAGAAGTGGGGGCAGAAATAGAGGAAGATAGAGAGATGCCTTTTGCTGGTTATGATTGGCATTCACTCCTTGTCCAATTGTCTTTGGAAACTTCACTTTTCTGTCCCAATTCTCCCATTCTACACTTTCCTTGTATTTCTATTCTATGGTTCGAATTTCGAACAACAGTTTCGTTTATGGGCTTTTCTTCTGTTTTAATGGAAAATTATTTCTAGGTCCTTCAACTATTGGCTAATCTGTTTTTAGATCCTCATGGTTTGCATATTATTAAACTTTCAGATTTTTTCCATTCAATTTTCTGTACATTTATATAAAAAATAACAATTATACCCTTTTAAGAAAATTATTTCTGAGTCCTTAAAGTATTGGCTAATCTACTCTTGAATCCTCTTAATTTGCATATTAGAATTATTGGTCTTTAATGTTTGTTATTATTAGACCCTTAGGTCCTTATATCCGATTTTTATTTGAATTTTCTGCTAATTTATACAAAAATAACTATTATATTTTTTACTTTTAAAAGATCTAGTAGTAGTTTAATAAAAAAAATTTTAAGGATTTAGAATAAAATTTCCTTTTAATTAATTTAATAAAATTAATTTATTTTATATTAATTATATTTTAATAATATTTTCTTTTAATAACGCTTATTTTTATCCTCCATACTCTTTTGATCAGAGAAGCACAGACAATCATCAACCACCATTTTCTCTGCAACAATATCATGTTCGCCACTAACGACTACAGTAGGGCGGTGGTGACATCAGTGTAATTGATGGGTGAGTGGTGTTATGTATTTTTTATTTAAATTATATGTGGTGTTATTTGTTTTTTTAAAAAAATATTTTTATTCAATATGTAATATTTTTAAATTACTTTATTAAAAGAAAATAATATTAAAATATAGTTGATATAAATAAATTAATTTTATTAAATTAATTACATAGAAAATTTCTTCTAGATCCTTGAAGGTTTGTTTAAATCGCTATTGATTCCTTAAGGGTAAAGGATATAATTGTTATTTTTTATAAATTTATAGAAAATTAGATAGGAACTGGAAGGAATAACTTAAAAGTTGAGGACCTAATATACAAACCACGAGCACCCAAAAATAGATTAGTCAATACTTTAAAGATTTAAAAAAAATATAAATGTCATTTTCATATAAATTACAGAAAATTGAACGGAAACCGGACGGGAGGACCTAATATTCTAATAATAACAAACCTTGAAGACCTAGGAGTCTAATATGCAAACCATAAGAACTCAAGAGCAGATTAGTCAATACTTTAAAAATCTAGAAATAATCTTCTCTTGTTTTAATTATAAATTTTTAGAGTGCTTATATTGATTCTGATATCATATTCAGTGAATTTAGACATTCATGTGGTTTGTACAATCGTTTTTCGTCTTCACTAGTAAATTCCAACTAGAAGTCTTTTGGAATATTATGCCTATTTTGAGATATGATGGATTTATAATATCGATTCAATTTTTTAACTTTGAGACATACATAAAATGATCTCTGAACTAGATCTACATATGGAATAGATCAAACCAACGGTTTTGATACGATTTGAAATGGGCTCGAGCTGTTGCTGAACCATAACCATTGTGGACCAAATTGAACAACCCATGTGGTTGTCTGATTCAAGTTTCATGCAAATGTTAATCATCAACGCGCTTGAACAGTTTAAACATTAGTGAATTATTGTCCAATTTAAATTGTCGAAACAGTTTTTAAACCTCTGGAATTGACCATAAACTAAATGTTTGAATTTTCTTTGAATCGTGAACCGAGTCTTGAACCACAACCATAATTCAGTTCAGCCGGATGGTGTGGTGAGCACTACTCCAAACTCAATATAAATGATCAAAAGAGTATATAACATAACTGTTGCGATACATTATTAATTATTTAAACGTTATTAAAATGACAGAAAAAACAAATTTTACAAGCTTCTTTTTCAACTTCATCCAATTTTTATAGATTATTACTAATTTCTAAAATTTTTCTTTTATAATTTTAATTGAAAATAGTGTATGACTTCTTGAGAACTGAATTTTGCAGAAGATTGGAACCTGATTCAAGTTATTATTCATCTCTGATCTTATTTCAAATCTTTCTTTGAATTTTTTCTGAATTAATTCAATTTATTCAAACATGTCAGCCTCAATTATGGAATCCAAGCTTTGTTTTAAGATAAAAAAAAAATAAAATACGTTTTTTTGATCTAAAATTTGTGGGTATCTAAACCTAATCTTGTGTCTATAACCTGACAACAATGCAAAGAATATAATTAATACAACTAAAAAATTTCATAAATCTATGAAGTATGTCTGTCAGATTCCATTAAAAATTGGACCTACTTGAAAATTTAAATAAATAAATTAACATAATTTTTTAATTAATCTTGTAAATTTTCTAGCTTTAAGAACCTACCAAAGTTTAACTTATAGAAAGTTAGAGATAATAAGATAAAATAGAAGTTTAATTTTTTATTTATTGGAAATAATGGAGATTAAATTTATCAGAAATGTCCAAAAAACCCAATCTGACTCTTTCTTGATCTTCCAAATGTACATCAGAATCACTAGCTTGGAAGGATTAATTAGTATTTTAATTATTTGTTTTCAAAATAAATTATTATTTTAACTTTGATATTTAGAACAATTTTCATCATTACAAATTCCAAAAAATGACTATAAATAAGTTAAAAATGTACTCTTTTTGCATTAAATTTAAGTATTTTTAGATTGTCTTATTAGGGAGATACAGTTTATAATATATGTTTTTTTTTTTGTCTCAAAGTGCATTATTAGTACTTTAAATTATGTATTAATTAGATAATTTCATTTTATTAATGGATTTTATTACAATAATATTATGAAATTAAAAAAATAATTTTTTTAGACTATAGAATATTCACTTCTTTTAAATTGGATATATTTTAGCAGATGTCACATATTTTAAAATATTAAATAAATGTCATTTAATTAAAATATGAAACTTATTTAATATTTCAAAAAATTATGAAATTTAGTAAAAATCAAATATAAAAGTTGGCATCTATAATAATTTTCCAAAATATAATTCCTATTATAGTAAATGTCATTGGAATCATTGGTCGAACCAAACCGATTAAGGCCGGTTCAAAACAAATTGGAGCTATATTACTTAAAATTGAAACAAACCATGTTTTCTTTTTTGATGTTGATCAAATCCGAACCAAACCAATTATTAATTCAGTTATTTCGGTTAAACCAAAGATTTAAAACCATCCTATCCTAGTCATAGACTAGGCTGTACAAGGTTTCTTTCTAATGAACTCTTATGCTTATACTAAGCTATTGGATTTTCTTGCAACCACAAAGAAAAAGAAAAAGAAAAAGTTTCCCATTAAACAAACAGAAAATAGAAAGTTTTTCAAGAAACAGTGTTTCATTTATTTTTTTGATGGCAGGTGAATAAGGCGACAAAAAGAGAGAGCTGGCCACATTACATTACCACACTTAAAACACTTACCTTTTTATTTTTAATTAATAATAAATATGGGTTTTGGTAAAGGGTAGACCCAAACCCAAACCCAAACCCAAAAGGGTACAATATTTTAATATTAGGGATTCTTTTGACAAACAATAGTTTCTTGGATACTCAAGGACAATAAAGGGTATCTACCCTAAAAACCCATTTTATCAAAGGATAAAAAAGAGATTTAGACAAAGAGAAAGCCCACAAAATTTCATTTCCTTTCAAGTATCCAATGTCTACTTTATCCCTCACCTTTCATCCCTTTTGAGGTGAGATGGGATATAATTAAGAACACCCTTTGCCTTTGCCTTTGCCTTACATTTCTTGTTAAATGCTTTAATTTTGTTAATTAAGTCTTAATTCAATCATTACACAAAGATTAATGTTTAATCACCATCAATAATTTCTGCTCTTTTTTCTTTTAGGTAGTACTAGTACTAGTTAGTAGTAAGTGTTAATTTTTATTACATTATTGTATTACAAATTGTACTATATTAAAATTTAAGTAATTATTATCGTTAATATTATCACCACACTAACATTATTATATTACAAAATGTACTATATTAAAATTCTGCGCAGCATGCGAGTAAAATACTAGTTAAGTTATAGTCGGTAATACAAAAGCATTTAAGCAAATTAAGATTAATGAACTTAGGTTAAGGAAATTGAACCTTTTTGACTTTAGAAACTCTGTCTACAAAAAAGAACATCTTCTTCTTAACTTCTAAAGTAAATATTTGGTAAGTTGGTCCAACAATTACCTTATTTGCTATGTCCTAATTACCGTTAAAACAGGATTCTCGCTATTAGAAAATAGAAGTTATTTTATCATTAATAACCAATTGTTTTAGATAATAACCAAATTAGGGGAAGACAATTTTGTTTTTCCTTACCCACTAAATTAGTTTATTTGAGTTTAGAAATTAGTTTCGAACTCGTCCCGTCTTATTTATTATACGGGCTTGAAATCTCAACTTGTGTTTTTTCAAGCCATTCAAGCCAAATTCAAACGACATTTTATTGAGTCAAGTCAGAAGTAATTCGGGGTCAGTTTGATTCATTTGCAATTCTAACTCCTAAATAGATAAACCAAATTTGGTCTCTTTTAAACCATTTGATTCGATTTCAATTGAACCAAAACATTGGACGGGGCTTCAGGATAGAACTATAGAGGACAAGAGAGGTGGGGACGGTGACCAACCCCCACTAGCTTCACAACAAGAGAAGAGAATGTGCAAATTTGGTCTTACTGAAGAGTACTATTTTTATTATATTTTATTCTACAGACATAGCTACTACTACTATTTATTTGCTTCCTCTCTACTAATCACTCCTAATCTCCTCCCCTTTTTGGTACATTGGGATCCTTCTTGTTTGTTTGAGAGAGAAAAATCAAAATCTCTCACTTTTTGCACATTTTGACATTTACAGGGTCTACTCTTTATCTTATGACTTTGATTTTAACTTTCTTTTCTTCTTTCTTTCTTCATATTGATATAAGCCCACGAGCTGGTTTTTGAATCTTTTAATGCACAAAAAAAAAAAAGGCTCCCTCCTCCATTGTAAAAGCTTAGTTCTAGCTTCAAAGTGAAGATTCACATAGTCAAAAGCTTAAAGTTATAATCTTTACTTGGTTATATATGTTTACAAGTAAACCCCTTTCAGTTTCTGCCATATTTTGACTGACTGACTTACTTGACTCTGGAACCTGCCTACAAATGATGACTTTGTGGGTACTTCCTGTGACCATTGGATTGGTAGAAGAATGCATTGAGAAAGAAAGGTAAAGATTTTTTGAGTGTAAACTGGTTTTCTTGTGAACCCATTTGGTTTTTTCTTGAACTAGTGGGTCCACATTGCTGCTACTCTGGTTCATCTGTCAAAGAACTCATTTGGGTTTCAATTTGTTCCTTTTTACAGGTGTGTAATGGTAGCTGTTTTTTGCTTTGTTTTTTCACTTCCTTGCTTTGATTGTTTGCATTTATTGTTTTGTTCTTACTGAAAGTTCTAATCTTTCTTAATAGATGTGGTTTGAAGAGATTAGAGACAGTAAAATGTTGGGAATGAGAGTGACTTGTAGACACAAACGTTCAAAGAGGTATAGCTTTGTTACTTCTCAAATTCTTGTTATTTTTCTTTCTTGTTCATTTTCTACATTTTGTTGATGGGTTTTTTCCCTAACTGGAAATTACTTCTGTTTTTGGTCTTGTTTGTTTAACATGAAACATTTGAGATTCATACTAATAGCTTCTCAATTTTGCATTGTTCTACAAATATTAACAAGAATGCAAAAGTGCATCTATATAAACTTCACTTACTTTTGGTTCTACTCTTGTTATTGCAAATTTGCAATTGTCTCTATTTACCAACTAGAAACAAAACTCACTAATTAGTGGTCCAGGTGAAAATTGAGTTCTTCAAGAAAAGAGTAGCAATGGAGGAATTCTCTAAAAATTATAAAAAACACACTTATTGAAATGAAAGGAAAGAGATGGGTTTTTAGGCATTATGTCACCAACGTCCTCTACTTATAATTTGATAACTTTCTTTGTTGTTCTTCTCAATTTTCCCCCAGTTCTTCACTGATAAAGCTTGTGATTAATTTTTTAATTCATCTTGTTCAAAGTAACTGAAGATTTAGATTGTTTAACCATGATTGTTAGGAAGATAATCGATACGATAACTGGACCTTTTCCGGTTTTGTCCATTAGTATATGAAGATGAATTTTAGTTGCAGAAATAATTCATCAAACCCTTTTCAATGGCAGCTTCCCTGATAAGAAAAGAGTGGAGGAAGATAGAGCAGATAGTTCTTTTGAAGTTTCACACCGCATAAAGCTGGTAAGACTATTACCTTTTACTTTGCTTTTCCTAAAAATATTAAAAGTATTGTTTTTTTCTAAATGTTTGTTAGAGAGTCTTTGAATCAAATCTCCATATGGGCCTTAGTATAGTTTAATGAAATATATTATTCCTGTAACTTGAATAGAATAATGATTTCTGTAGCTAATCCTTTCAAATGGGTTTATTTCACTACTTCTTACATGATCAACCTATTGACTTGGTGAATATTCATTCAGAATGAATAATCTTGGAATGAATTTCGGTGTTACATAGGATATGGGGCAGTTGAAGGAATCTGTCGAAACCATGAAGAAACAATCGCCGAAGAAGGAAGTTCAAGTTTCTTTAAAGGAAGAGGTCTGGAAGTAGTTTCTTTTTCTTGGAATTTACAAGCCATATTGGTGTTTCTCACTGCAATAATTTATGTTATGTTTGCATGCAGATTCTACAGCTTGAGGAAAGATTACAAAATCAGTTTGAAGTCCGTCAAGCCCTGGAAAAAGCACTGGGTTATAGAAGTTCCTCTCTTGATAATACATCTGAAATTTCAATGCCCAAGGTAACTTCAGCTCATTATCATTTGACAGAAAAATGGTTTCTAGTTGTATTTTTCTAGTAACTCTAGAGTGAATGTCACAACCAAGGTTTCTCATTTGCTCTTTGCCATTTTTTTACAACTTCAGCCAGCCACAGAATTAATTAAGGAAATTGCAGTCTTAGAGTTGGAAGTTGTATATTTGGAACAATATCTTCTCTCCTTGTACCGGAAAGCTTTTGATCAACAAATATCCTCTGTTTCTCCTCCTAGCAAGGACGAAATATCAAAATCACCTGTGACTACCCCAAGAGGGAAGAAGTTTCTGGATGTTTCTGGGCCTGTTATATCATCAAAGAGGGAAATTTCAGCCGTTCAATCTGGTTGTCAGTCGCATGAAAAACCATGGAGGGAGTCCAATGGCATTGCAGCAGAAGAGAAACTATTAGATTGTGGTGTTCATCGGTGTCACTCTTCGCTATCACGACATTCCGCATTTCCTACTAAAACTTCTCCTCCAGCAGAGTCTTATGAAAGAGCTGTGCGTGCTTGCCATTCTCAGCCGTTGTCCATGATGGAGGTAATTAAATTTGTAATTCATCAAAGTCTCCATTTTTTCTCATTTGAAGTACAACAGAAAAAATAAGTTAAAAATATCAATGCATTTATACTAAGCTTGGTTAGCTTAATTGGATTATAACTAGTGATGACCTTTATGCAGTATGCTCAGAATGAAACAAATCTTATCAGTTTAGCCGAGCATCTTGGAACTCGCATTTCTGATCATATTACAGAGTCACCTAACAAGATTTCAGAGGATATGATTAAGTGCATGTCAGCTATATATTGCAAACTTTCAGACCCACCTTTGACAAATAATGGCCTCTCATCTCCCAATTCATCTTTGTCATCAATAAGTGCATATTCCCCACGAGATCAATGCGATATGTGGAGTCCCGGTTTCAGGAATAATTCATCATTTGACGTACGGCTCGATAACCCTTTCCTTGTTGAAGGACTGAAAGAATTTAGTGGACCATACAGTACAATGGTTGAAGTGCCATGGATTTATAGAGATAGTCAAAAGTTGGGAGATGTTGAAAACTTGCTACAAAATTTCAGGTGAACCATTGTTATTTGTTTAGTCTTTACCGAAAAAGTTATCAAGTCATTTTTTTCCATTTCTTTAAATTCTTGTCAAGCTTATGAAGGTATTCTATCGTAGGTCACTCATCTGTCAATTAGAAGAGGTCGATCCTCGGAGGCTGAAACATGAGGAGAAGCTTGCTTTCTGGCTCAATATACACAATGCTTTAGTAATGCATGTAATGGTTCTCTTCTATGGATTTTCTTTTATGCATTGCTTCAATTATTTTGTGGTGGAATCGGAACATGATCTTTTTTGTTTTCACAGGCATTTCTGGCTTATGGGATTCCACAAAGCAATGTAAAGAAACTATTTTTACTGTTAAAGGTAAGAAAGAAAACTTCCATATCTATTAATCTCTCTCTGAAGGAGGAAATTTTGTTCCTTCCTCTGTCCTTTTCCTTATAGTTTTTCTCTGTGCAGGCTGCTTACAATGTTGGGGGCCATACAATTAGTGCAGACACAATACAGACTTCTATCCTTGGATGTCGGATGTCTCGGCCAGGACAGGTAGAATTCAAGCCTCAAGTATATCTTCAAAATTAAATATTTTGCTTATATAAATGACTAAATATATATGATAATACTATGTACATGCAAAACTTTATGAGTTGCTTGATTTGCCATTAGTTATGCAAAATCAACTTCATCTAAATTCATGGAGCTCATAAAGTTTGTTTTTTCTTACAGTGGCTACGATTATTAATTCCATCAAAGTCAAAATTCAAGACAGGGGATCAACGGCAGGCATATGCGATCGAACATCCAGAGCCACTTCTGCACTTTGCACTTTGTTCCGGAAGCCATTCTGATCCTTCGGTACCAACTCCTCAGCCTACTTAGCTTATCTAAACTTTTCTCTGAAGTCGTAAAAGGCCATTTGAACTACCACATTGTTCATATTGTTTTAACTCTTTTCAAACAGGATTTAAAATCAATTTGTAATCTTTTCTTCTTTTAGGTTCGAGTCTACACACCAAAGAGAGTATTCCAAGAACTTGAAGTTGCAAAAGAAGAGTATATCCGAGCAACATTTGGCATACGCAAGGATCAGAAAATCTTACTCCCCAAGATTGTGGAATCATTTGCAAAGGATTCAGGTTTGTGTCAAGCTGGTATTCTTGAAATGATCCAGTACTCATTACCTGAATCTTTAAGGAGAAGTATTAAGAAAAATCAGCTAGGAAAATCTCGTAAAACCATCGAATGGATTCCCCACAACTTTTCTTTCCGGTATCTAATATCTAAAGAGCTTGTCCTAAGATGATTGATCATTTACTTAAATTCGAGTTTGGATTATGACATTATTAGCTTTGTTCTCAAGGGTTTTTCAATTTGAGATCCTATAATTTCCTTGTACAAAGTAGGAGATGAAGTCTCTGTAAAATGTAGTCTCTAGTCTTCTATGATCCGTCGCAGAGGTGTTTTTTGATTCTGTAATTCTGGAAAAAGAATGAATTGTGTATTGATCCTTGTACATAAATCTATATGATTCCTTGTTTGCAGAAAACTTCTAAAGCTAATCATTATAAAATCTGCATTGTATATAAAAAGCAGAAAAGCCAACTTGCAATGGCAAGTTTTGCTTCTGTGGTTGACCACCTGAAGGTTCTTGCCAATACATTATCCTAGTTTCTTGTGAATTATGATTCATCAAACAGAACCTTAAATCAACAAACCTACTTGCTGCTCAAACTGACCTCAAGCCATTAATTTTACAGCTCCAGTTAGCTGTATAATAATAATAATAAAAATAAGTCATTGATGTTCATATTTGTCGGTGGCTAGAGAAAAAAATCTCCAAAGAACAGATCTTTTCCAATAATTTTGTCCATTAATGCCACCAGAGATTCTAATCTGGTAAAAAGAAAAAAATGTTTTCTTCTGCAGAATTTCATCATCCAAAGCAAACCCATTTGCGAATTACACTGTATGAACAAACAGAACCAAAAATCGCAGATGGGTACTAAAAAGAAGAAAGCTTTAAAACAGAAAAAATGCCTTAATCAACTAAATATTCAAAAAATTACTAAAAAAACCAAGATTTCAGAACACAGGCAATTCCATTTATTAAAGATTATTAAACAATACTAAAAATTACAAATTTCTCTAATATGGGCTTTCCCCTACAATATTTCCAGGAGGATTATAGAAACAAACAGTTAAACTAGACTGTTCTTTAACACAAAAAGCTTGAGCACAACCCAATTCTAATGATTTGTTCCAAACAACTTGTGTATAAACACCACACTGATGATTGGGTACACAAGAATTATTAGTATGGTTATAATAAATCTTCTGTTGAACCCAATGATCAACCACCATTAATGGAGTTATTGCAGAAGTACCACTTGCCCATAACTGGTTTCCACCATACTTACTGTTACTAAGATTTGCAAATTGGCAACCCATTTTGTTTCTTTGGTACCTCACTAATTTGCCTGTTGCATTGGCTAGCATTTCACTCCATTTTAATGGACCAACCCCAACTGCTGCTCTGGCTTGGTTGTGTGCTTGCAGGAAATCTCTGGCTGCTGGACTCAGTGGGTTTGGGCTTGGTTGTGCTGCTGCACCATAGGTCAAGCCGTGGCATATGGCCAGAACTAGAAGAGGAACTAAAGTATTCACCATTTGTTGAAGTGGGTTTTCTTTAAGTTCTGTTATTATTTATAG
The DNA here is from genome assembly GCA_948099555.1 of Croton setiger. Taxonomy (NCBI): domain Eukaryota; kingdom Viridiplantae; phylum Streptophyta; class Magnoliopsida; order Malpighiales; family Euphorbiaceae; genus Croton; species Croton setiger. The sequence goes on along the minus strand of CANUEY010326800.1, from coordinate 7,943 downwards.
GCTGGGGCTGGCTATATAGTGGGATCAACGTGTGCTTTCGTGAAGATGTGAAACAATTTTTTTTCTATTGAAGCTAGAAATTGAACTTGTCTTATTATAATCACGAACTAAATGCATTTACAACTCATCGTTTAGTAAAAATCCTCGAGCTATACCAATCAAAGGGTCTGAAATTTAAATACACTTGTTATTAAGCGAATGAGACAGCTCATTGTTTAACTAAAAAGTTTTCGAACTATGCTAGTTTAAGGGTGTGAACTATACTAGTCTAAAGATGTGGAATTCTATTTCGACTATATTTTGTTCTTACTTTCCTTAAATAGATCTACCCTACAAAACATTTACTATTAGATTATACTTGGATGCACATTGAAAATGGTTAATTATTAGTTTAAGTTTGTGATGAATGGGGAAGAATAATTTGTACAATTTTCAACTTGACTATTGTCAAAGTTCAAATATTTCAACTAAAGAGATTAGTCTTGTACTCAAATAAAACAAAACAAAGTTGAAATATTTGAAATAAAATTGTCTTCTAACAATTTAATGAAGTGGGTAAGATACAATATGATTGTTTTACATTTGTATGGTTTTCTAATGTTGATTGAAGTGTATATAATTATATGATTTGAATATTTATTATGAACAATGATCGCTATAATTAGACTGATAGATAATATATAATTATAGTATGCGTCAAAGAGTTGGGTTACGATTCATAATTTGAGACTACGATCGACATACAGTTCCAAAATATATGACTATGGTATGCATTAAGAAGGATTAAAAGATTTGAAAATAGGGGAATGGTGACAAAATGCAAAAGAGTGACACCCAAAATGGGGTAAGTAAGATTATGGGGTATGATGCTTTGGAGTTGTTAAAAGGGCAAATTGGCAGCAAAAGATCTGGTGGGTATATTAATGGGAAGATTTTATGATGCATTGGCTTTGAGGACTGCACGTGAGCTTGTTGACTTTCATACGTTGAACCCATGTGATTTTGCTTTGCCCTTTGCATTATTTTGAGAAGAGAAAAGTTCGGACCAGCCCGCCATTGAACCGAAACAGGTCGAACCGTGATCGAAACCGGTCGGTTGGCGGGCCGGTTCCAATTCAATGTTTTTTCGAATGTTTTTCCGAATCGTAACTGTTACAAACCGTGAACTATTGTCGAACCGTTGAATTGAACCGTTAAATTTAAAAAAAAGGGTGAACCGCCAGTGATCCAGCGATTCGGCAGGCCGGTTTCGGTTCATCTCCCTTCGAACCGTGGCCTGGCGAGCCGCAGCCCGTGGGCACCTCTAATTTTGAGATTAAAAATATCATTTTGGTAAAATGTTTGTAATTTTCGTGAGATTATAAGTTTTCTAATTTAACTAAAAAAGTGGGTAAATTTATGATAAGTGTAAGAAAAATAGTACAATTTGTCACGAGACTAACATTAATTATATTGACTTCTGTCTGTAAAAAACCCGTGAATAAAACATTGTTGTACTCGTTTATTCTAACACATTTATTTAAGTTTTGTTTTGATCCTATCCCAGCGACATCTTTCTTTTCACTGACGTGTGTCACGGGTCTGCTCCTAACCAATAAAAAGGAAAATGAAAAAATTAGAGTAATATTTAAGTTTTGTAAATAAAAATAAAATAAAACATTTTTTTTTTTAACAATTTTCTTTTTTAATTTCAAATCTGCGTTTTTTTTTTTTCTATTTTTCTTTTCGATTCTCTTCTTTGTCCCGAAGCTTTCTCTGTTCCTCTATGTTTCTTCACTCCATAAAACAGATGCTCTCACCGGTGAACTGATTTCCATGGAGGACGATGAGTATGATTTCCAACTATTTTTCTTTGAAAGTGACGTTTAAGTTTTCTGATTCTCTTTTTGCTTGTTTTCTAATAGTATTTTCCTGTTTCTGCTGATTTCTTCGTTAAGGTTTCCATGGCAGCCGGAAAATTGCAGGAATCGAAAGAAGATTCACAAGAGAAACTGCTGGTAGAAAATAGTAGCGTTTCAGTTTCTAATTCATTTTCAGCTTCATCATTTTCAACTTCGCTGCTACAAATGCAAGAACAATTATCTTCAGCTATTATTATAGGTGAGATATTCTCAATGCTGTATTCGAAAAATGATAAGCTCTACATAAATCGTCGGCGTGTTTCAGCTTGCAGCCTGATTTGCTAGTTTTCATCTTTATTCCGAGCAAAATCCGGCGATTTAATACTACAATCAGCAAGGCACTGCGCGAGTGATATTGACGAAAACCTGTTGGAGTTTAGCTTTCACGGTTTGCACTCCATATGTTCGACAAAAAGGTCCCAACCAGCTTCTGTCTTTCTCCATTGACATTCCTTTCTGTTGTAACCATTTAGTTTATTGTTCTGATGTGTTAAAAAATGGTGCAGGAAATTCGACGAGGAAGTAGCGTAACCACGCCAGTTTCAACCACAACACCGCAGGCATTAGATATTGCTTCTCCCTCTGCTTCTACTCCACCTCCACAGTGAGAGATTCTGAATTTTTTGGTGTTTATTATTCATAATAAATTAGGTAAATGCAGTATTTGAAGTAAAAAGCTAGCTTTAGGATATCACTAACAGTTATGCAAATTCTTGTATCTAATATTGGATTGTATATTAAATGAATGAATTAAATCACACAGTGGAATTAGTGAAGCATTTTATTTTAATGATTCAATATGATATCATGATTGTTCCATTACATGTCAAGTTTTAAGTGCATATACTTAAGAATTGAAACCCTTCTTGACTGCCTTATATCATAACAATCTATCTTAAAGTTATCAAAATGCAAAAGTTCCATGATTTACTCATAAAAATATCAATATCCCCAGTTAGGCTTAATATCAATTTCCTGCTTTTTGGTCTTAATATTAGGGAGCTACACTGATTGTTGATGGTGGAAACGGATTTCTAAATACCATGTCCTCAAGGAAGGTTTCTGGAATTGCTTGTGCAATTGCCTCTATAGCATTTAGAGAAGTAAGCAGGTTCTGCATTTTATCTTTTATAATTATGTAAGAAGAACTTTAATTCGTTTTATGTTTTTTTTTTTTTTTTTTAATTTCAGAAGTAATTTGAATGTTTTCTTAACATACTTTGAACCTGTTCTAAATTTTACACATAATATATTATTAAAATTGAGCATTAATGTTTAAAGATACATGTTTTACATAATTTGATCAATGAACCAGCGGTTTTTGTGGTATGAATTGTTTGAATTCTATGAATTTAGTGATACTGTGTAACAAGATTGTGTGTTTTTGGCTTCAAAATAATAGAAGAATATTTTGTTTTCTGAAAATAAGTTGAACATACTTTTAACATGTTTTGAACAATTATTTTATAGATTTTTATATTATTTGAGTACTAAAGCCAAATAGTATAAGTTTCATATTGTTTGGATGCTAGGAATCTAGTGATATTTGTGTTACAAGATTTGTGTGTTTTTTGCTTCAAAATAATAGAAGAATTTTTGGTAGTTTGAAATTAAGTTGAACATATTTTTAACTTTTTTTGCTCTTTTGCTACGTTTTTGCTGCTGAAATGACTGCTATTTTTACTGTGTTCGAACATGTATTGAACATCATTTTAACATGTTTTGAAATGATTATCATAGTTTTTTATGTTTCGATTTTTTTGTAGTTGTTTGGCTTTTTTTTTTTACTTGATTTTTGCTGCTAAAATGACTGATATTTTGTTGTGTGTTTGAGTAAAATAGTTCAGATTATACATCGAATAAGTTCTGAACATATTTTGAATTGTTTTAATTTGTTTTGTTGCTTGTGAAATTGAGTAGGTGTTTATGATTTTTTGCTACTGTTTTTAGTTTTTCTAATTAAATGACTTTTTTTGTGGATTTTTAGTTTTGTACATCGTTTGGACATATTTTGAAATGTTTTAATATGTTTTGTTGCTTTGTGAAATTGATTAAATGTTGATGGTTTTTTCACTGTTTTTATGTTGTATTTGATGTATTTTTTTGTTTAAATGACTTTTTTTTTAGGTTTTTTGACTTTAAACGTATTTTGAAATGTTTTAATCTGTTTTGTTTTATTTGAACATATTTCGAAATATTTTAATCTGTTTTGTTTTATTTGTTTTATTTTAATATTGACCGATGAAATTATTATTATTATAATTTTTTTTTATTTCCTTAGGTTAAATGAAAAGTAAATGTAAGGATCTATTTTTATCCAAAAATTTAAGAGAGTCTACTTTTGTTAAAAAAATTGTCTATTTTTGTGCTTTATTTTTTAGAGGGTTTATTTCATTTAAAAAAAATTAAATAAGAGTATTTTTTATCCAATTTTATATCAAAAATCTTTATTTCCGTCCATAGCTGCAGTAAAATGACTTTCAGACCTAGGCCAAGGCTCAGGCCCACCATGGTGATCAAAGAAGTACACATAACTCAAGAAGTCCTGGTGAATGGAAGTTACAAAATGAAATTGATGATTGGTTCACCGGACGACGAAAAAGATTAGACCTGGATCACATTGAATGGTGACCCAAATAAAATTATAATTATCCCCCGGTAACTAACACAAATAACCTAGACTCTCTATATTGGTAATATACTTAATATACGCGATGACCGTGAGCCTGATAAATACATTCCATTAGCTAGGTTAGATAAGGGGTTCGTGTTTTAACACACAAAGTGTAAGGGCTTAATAATATTGTTAATAGGGCAAGGAGCCAAGTAGCCTTAAGTCAAAAAATTGTATAATATATTAGGGCCATAATCGTTTTGGCCAAGAAAAGTCTAAAAATTAAAAAAGTAATAGCAAATTTTTTTTTTTAAAGAAAAGTGAACATTAAATCCAAGGAATTATTACACAACACAAACTAGTAAATAAAATAAAAAAAAATTGACAACAAAAAACGCGTCTATTTTAGAACTCAACGATCTCTTTATACATTTCAACAGTACCATTTTTCACGGAAAGTGATCATTAACCTATTCTTGATTTTTCAGTCACGAGATTATTCTAATACTATCATTAAAACAAGAATTATTGTTATTATTATTATTACTAGCAATAGCAAGTGCAGAGCTTGCCTTAACAGCTAAACTACACAAGTCAGGTAAAGAAAGTGGCTTATAAGCTTCAGAAAGTGGCAAAAGATAGTAAATTTGACCAAGTTGAAGCTCTTCGTCTTCTTGCACGTGAGGAATGCACGTGTCAATAGACATAGATTCTGAACTACAGAGGAAGTAGTTTGTATTCTTTCATGTAATATTTCTTGCTTTTATTGACTGCTTCAGCTCCTGTAATTTCCCATCATTGTCGATGATCTTAATCGTTGATGATGATGCTAATAAAGATCTTGATCTTGATGATGATCTTTTTCCAACTTGGGAAGAAGAAGAAGAAACACATACACCCATTTCACCTTTCTTTCTTCCTTGTGTTTCTTAATTTCTACCAAACTTTTTATATTACTATATAAGTCTATATAGCCTCACTTGTATTATAATACTTTTAAGTTAGCTAAAAAGCATCTAATTTAGGTCAAACTGCTTTTTAATTATGTGCCATTCAAAGTGAAATACTTTACATTTTTAATCCTTCTACCAATTTAGCCCATTGAATTTGGACCTTTCTTACACTAAAAGCTATACTTCAAATTCAATTTTGTGCAAAGTAAGCTACTTTATAATTAATCAGTTGTTTTTAAACAGTTTATGAATAATTTATGAACGGTTTATGAATAATTTGATTGTATATTATGTTAACATTTTATAAATAAATTATATATTAGTTTCTAAAAGTTTGTGAACAATTTATGAATGGTTTATGAATAGATTATGAATAGTATATGAATAATTTGTGTGTGTATTATATTATCATTTATGAACAGTATTATAAAAAGGGTTGTTATGAAACCATTTTCTTATTAAAAGGACTCTTTTAGTCCCAATTCATTAAATAATATCTTTTTAGTCCTTTAAAAAATGAAGGAACTCTTTTAAGAAAAAATCCTTATAAAATGGCCTTATTTATCCTCATCCCAAACAAAATCATGAATTCATATTAATTTTATTAAATTCTTCAATAAAATTTGCTTTAATTACTTTGCTTGGTGGCATATAAATCCTATTGAATAGGATGTAATATATCATTTATTTATGTTTAGTAGTTATTTACGGAAATACCTAGTCGTTTCGAATGAAAATAGGATTAGTTGTTTATATAATGTCTATAATTACATATTTTTTGCGTAAGTTCTTTTCCGAACTAACATGAATTGGGTTTTTCGTTTTCTGAATAAAGTTCATAATACATCAAATTATCAACAACTTTTATGATCGAAAGAAATCGAATTCAAGAAACTCTAATGTCTTTTACAAACATGTATATGAGCAAACATGTAATACGAAAATTCACATTATGCCAAATGCTAGCAATATGAAGATGGGATAGGACCACTTTCCCTTTTGGTGATTGATTTGCTTATAGAGGAAATGCATGCAATGAATTCTTTCGTTAAGTATTTTACCAAAAATTCACAATTCTATATTTTGTTTTCAATTTCATCCTTTTTCTAAAATATTGCTAGCCATCACTTTGCCATTAACATTAATTAGATTAAAGAAAAAAGGAAAAATTTTATTGATAAATGGGAACAAGTTTTCTTATAAGAGAAGGAAGGATCCGTAGAGGGAAGAAAAATTGCCAAAGGTGCTTTCTATGTATATAAAATACTAAAAACAAAATATATATATATATATAATTAGGTGCTAGTATAGGTTGCCAAAAGACCTAGCTAGCTAGCCCAAGTGACTATTGCTATATATATATATATATACATACATACATATATATATATACATACATACATATATATATATATATATATATGGTTTTGGAGTATATAATTTACTTCAATTATTAGAGAGACTATTTGTTTTTATTCTAGTTACTTATATAATTATATTAATTGAAAAGGAAAATTATACATTTTTAACTAAACGGAGTGCAATTGGTTTTTTTAAAGTGGAGCTAATAAATTTTATTTCTTCAAACATCATTATGTCATTGACTTTTTCTAATAGAAGAACTGCTTTTATTTCGTAGCTCATATAGGAGTGTAAACGAGTTGAACCGAACCAATTATTATACTGAAGCTCTAACTTGGTTCGAACTCTTGTACAAACTCTAAATGAAAGTTCGGCTTGAACTTATATGGTAATGTTAAAGTTCGAGCTCAGTTCAACGACCTTGGCTCGAAACAAAGCTCGTGAGCTCGGCTAATCTAACCTACGGTCCATCATCCCAATATAAGTCTCCTCTTTAGTGGCCGGGAATGGAAAAAGCTTTTTTATGAGATGAACTGCAATTAAGTCAGGAGTCATCTTTTACTGAGTTAATCATCCCTGCATACATTCAAATAGGAACCCTTGTTTAGATGTCATGTCTTCCAACTCATCCCTAAAAATACATGTTATATTTTTGCTATTCCCCTTTAATCTTCCAATTAAGAATCAAACTAAAAATGTTTTTAAAAAAAATCTCTGAATCGAAAAATCGGTCAGTATTGGACCAATATTGGACTAGACCAGCGGCCAACCGCCTAGACTCGACGGCTAATCACACATGAATTGTAAATCAATATGGTGAAATCCGAATTTGATTTGAATTCAGTCTTCCTAGTTTAGAAAGGTTTTAATTTGTTGTCAAAAATTAATAATACAGTATCATTGGATTTGATTGATAAAAAAATGCATGATTTCGAAGAATAATCAATTAAACTTAATTAGAGAATAAGGCGGAGACAATTTGTATAACAATTATGTCAAATCAATTTAAATTTAAATTAAAACATAGTTTATCATATTTCGAAATAATTTAATTAAACTATTTATTGAAGTGAGTTTAAATTTGAGTATCTCATGCTATTACTATATCTTATA
>CANUEY010326758.1:0-25865 GCA_948099555.1 Croton setiger | reverse complement strand
TATTTCTCCCATCTTATCTATTCAAACATCTTATCCTATTGTATCAGATTTAGAGTAGAATTTGCCCTTTGTAGGCACTAGAAAGTCTTGTTTGGGTCTGAAGCATAGCATATCTGAAAATGCATTTAAATGCAAAAATTTGAAAGAGAAGGACAAAGAGTAGTACATGACCCATTAACTTTATTAATTAATTTAATATTAACAAAGTTGGTTTTCTTTTTATTTGTGCTATTCACATTTTCTTTTATTTTTCTATTTTCCTCTCTTCATTAATTATAAAAATACATTTATCTTTAATTGTTTCTACAAATATCATACGTAATTTGGATTATGGTACTTGGTCAAAGTGACTTTCTATGTTTTTTTTTATTATTATTATTATTATTATTTGATATTAGGTTGTAGAGTGTTAACTTTGGGCCTATCTCATCCGTTGGTCAAATGTGACTTGTACATAGGAATAGACTGAATACAATTTATTCTCTTAGTCAAGGGCAAATTTATATGAGAACCTCAAAATTTTCGTTAATAAGCTATTAAGTCCTATTTTTCAAAATAGATTCTTAAACCGCCAAATTTGGTTTATTATACTAATAGATCTTTTTGTCTAAAAATCACTCTTTTTTATCATTAATCAAGATAAAAAGTCAATAATGTATAACTTATATAGGAAAAAATTAGTTCAATTTTTCAAAAGAGGTGGACAAAATAGTATTTTTCAATTTTAGAATAAAGGGTAAAAATTTTAAAAAAATAATTATTAGAAATGTGACATTTTTATGGAAAAAAAAAAGATGATTTTGGGATTGAGGTAGTACTTATTTTTTTTTTTAATATTTATACTAAATATTTTGAACAATCAGAGTTTTAGATATATCAATAGTACAGACTAATTTTGGGATTGAGTTAGTATTTATTAAGAATATTAATATTGTTTTAATTTGGTATATAGTTATATGATTTTTTTTACCGGCATAATTATGATAATTTAGAAGTTAGTAAGTGAACCGCAAGTTAGTAAAAATAATATAATATAAAAAGCTTTTTACAAGTAGATAAGTAATAGGTTTTTTCTTTTTCTTTTGAGAGAAATATAAGTAATGGTTGAATTCACAAAACCAAATTGTTTCAAAGTGTTTTGCGTACACGTGTCGAAAATTTTAATTTTACAAGATTTTGTACTTAGCTAAATATGACTCGCCATGCAATTAAATATTGAATTAAAAATGAATAATACTTTATCATTCAGCTTAAGGGATTTTCAGTTAAAAATAAAAGATAAATTTCTTCAAAAACTTATTTTTTAATATGGAGAATTCAATAAAATTACACTAAATTTTAGAATTTTTTTTTTTTTAAAATGCTGAATCTATAGATAATATTAAGTAACACATCTCAATTTAATAGGTATTGAATTTAAAAAAAAATTCAATTAGTATAATTTTTAATTTTAGCTTTTCTTTTAGAAATTTTGGTCTAATTGAATCTTTTTCTAACCAAATGTGTAGAAATGTTGGTTGTTATGCCAACCAGAGGCAGCAAATTTAGAAAGAATATTTCCAAGACTTAACGAATTTCAAATATTATAATAAAAATTTCAGACTAAAAGTAATTTGATTGGAAAAAACTCTATCTGAAGAATATTACAACTCCCACAAAATTTTCTAGAAAAGGAAAAAATTAGATGCCAAAGAGTGGTGCAATCAATTTTATATTTTATTTTTTTATCAAAAGAAAACTACCTAATTAAATACAATTTAATCCAAGAGTACTGTAACATTTGTTCTAAAGCAAGTTGCTCAATGTAGTTTTTTTTTTTTTTTTTGTTAACAATTCAATTGTGTTTTTTGATACTCAAATAAATTTTGAGACAGAAAACTCTAAAAATGTGACAATAGTCATAAGCTTGGTTGTAAAGTTGGAGGTCAAAAGCTGTTAATTCAATTTTTTATTAATTTTACCGATATTTTCATAATTAGTTTCCTAATCACGTTTGACATTGTTGATTAGGATTTTTGCAATTATATTCGACCATTGAACTTCTATTCTAGAATTTTAATGTGAAATAGGATAAAAAATTTTTAGTGGATGAATATTATATTATTTGGACTAGAAATTAGATAAGTATTACTGGAAAATTATTTAAAATAATTCTATTGAAGGATTGAAAGGGTTGATTCTAAATATTCAAAGCAAAATTTTGATTCTCATAATCAAAATTTATTTGCTAATAAGGACTCCATAAAGTAAATGAATGCCAAGAAAATCAAGTGGAAACATTGATGGTAAAACATAAATAGGTCATTGAACAAACAAATCATAGAGAGTTGAATACTTTGTATTATTTATAGATGATTGTTCAAGAATGACATGGGTTTACTTTCTAAGAATAAATCTGAGGTTGCTTCTAAATTTATTACCTTTTATGAAATGATTCAAACAAAGTTTCATAGAAAGATTCAAATACTTAGATTTGATAATGGAGGGAGTTTATAAATTCCACTATGTAAAACTTTTTTAGAGACCTAGGTATGATTCATCAAACCTCGTGCCCACATACCCCTTAAGAAAATGGAGTTGTCGAACGAAAAAAAATAGACTTATTATGATTGAATCTCATGTTCCTACCTTTTTTTGGCTTGAGGCGATAGCAACCTCTATTTATCTTCTCAATCGTCTCTCAACTAAACAAATTGGGTTCAGAACCCCCATCTAGGAGCTTTCATAGCATGTTAATGTTCCCTCTATGTTGACTCTTAAACCACGTATCTTTGCATGTTCAGTCTATGTTTGTATACCTAAATATGATCGAACTAAACTAGATCCAAATGCAATATAATGTGTCTTTGTAAGATATGGAGTTCATTAAAAGGAATATCGTTGTTATCATCCGTCTACAAACCGGATATATACAATGATAGATTGTAATTTCCTTGAGACTGAATTTTATTATTCCACCCAACATAGCAGTCATGGGGAGAGTCAGAGTGACCCATTAAGTTGAGTATCAAGTCCAGTGTGGCTTGAAATAGTCCCAACAAATTTAGTAGGCGGAACCACCAAGATGCCTCTAGACTTAGTACAGTCACTAAATGAAGATGCTGGTGCTACGTTCGATCCACCCAAGGTAAGTACACAAAGCTCAAATGATGGTTCTGCTGATCATTCTATTGAAATTAACACGGGAGAGATAAAGGAACATGTGGGAGACAAATGAACTAGCAGATGAACTAATAACTTATATACTACTACCGAGATCCACCCGAGGAGTGTCACAGAAACGGTTTGAACCTAAATATATACCCAGAAAATCCAGATATCCAATAGCTAATGTAGCAGAAGGAAGATTATTACAGAGTGCTAAGGTTTTTTTCTATAGCAGTATATTCAGAGATTTTACCCAGAAATGTCCAAGAAGCTTAGGCAAAGGAAGAATGACGCCAAGCAATGAATGTAAATATGGAGGCATTGGAAAAAAATGAAACTTAGGAGAAGTGTATACTGCCACTAGGGAAGAAACCAGTTGGATGTAAATGGGTTTCACAATAAAACACAAGGCTGATGGTTCAATTGAAAGATACAAAGTAAGACTGGTAGCCAAAGTGTAATACTCAGACCTATGACATTGATTACTCAGAGACATTTTCACCAGTGGCAAAAATTGATACTATAAGGGTGTTGTTCTCCATAGCAGCTAATAAAGATTGGCCATTACTTCAGTTTGATATGAAGAATGCATTTCTTCATGGAGATCTTAAAGAGAAAGTATACATGGAAGCTACACCAGACATGTCATGAACCAAGGGAAAAATAGATTTTGTTCTAGTGTTCGAAGGTTTATAACTATCTATAACTCTTAGACAAAATACAAGTCTTACAAGACAATTTTTGTTTCTGGGAAAAATTATAGGAAATAATATACGGAGATACCCTTGTGACGGATGTCATAATCGTTGGTGCCACAGCCATTGTTGCCTACTAATAGTTCCATGAGTCAGCACTGCTGTTGACGGTCCGGCTCCGGGACCTTCCGGTTTATAAGCCGAAAAGATGAAAAAGTGAAGTGATAAAACAATTTATGGATCGATGCCGAAACTAGTCAGTCTTAAAAACATTTGAGTCGCCACCCATTCGGGAACTAGTTTTAGTTTTATGAAAAACCAAATTTTATTTATGAAAATTGACTCCATTTTTATTTTTGGATAAAGCAAGGTCTGAACCAAAAATCCCGAGTAAGAGGGTTGGGTATGTTAGCCGAAGTTTCATTTCAACTAACGCCCGAATTTACCGGCCTCTCAAACCAAAATTTGTTTTCCAAATTTTAAGTTAAGTTTGATTATTTAAGAAAAGCCACTAGCGATGTTCCTAACGGTGATTAAAATCGTTTGCGTACAAACACACGACAGAAAGCGATAAATTGCAGAAAAGTAAAGTGCGGAAAACAAAACCTAAAACTAATTACAAACCGAATACCTATTAATTACATTCTACCCATAAAAATCCCAATTTAAACCCAAAACCCAAAAATTACAAAATAAACATTAAATGGAAAAATTACAAATAGGTCCTCCAAAATATGTAAAATTGCAGATTAGTCCCTATTTATGGAAGTTATCAAAACAATTCATAAAATATGCCAAATCAACTAATCAATCACCCAAACAAACATGCAAAGCAACATTTAAAAAAGGCAACTAAAGCAAAATTACAATTTAACCCTCCAAGTTTTGGAAAATTACAAAACTGCCCCCAATTCAAGAAAAGTCACCAAATCATCCTAAAACATGCCAATTATGTCGAACAACACATCACATATGCAAAACACTGAAGTTTAGCTCAATTATGGAAAATTTCAGTTTTGACCCCTAAATTGTGTAAAATTACAATTCTGCCCCAAAATCCAATTTATTTCCAAATTCACCACTTCATACCATATAATGAGAATTAATCACCAAATGAAAAGTAAATTGCCAAACATTCTATAAAATTAGAAAAAAATGATTAAACAATCCATAAGGTTGTCATTGTGCACAAAGATTTCAATTTATCTCAAAACCAGCCTACCCAACATGCTTTCTCTAGTCTAAACAACATTCTAGTTCATTCTATGGCAAAATCCACACCAAACTCATCAAATAGCTCAAACAAATCTTTAACTTCAGAATGATATTCAAATAAATTCTGATTCCTGCAACTTATACAATCTGCCTTGTCAATAACTCATAACAATTCCATCTTAAACATATATTACCAAACAAGAACAGTGAGGGAGCAGAACACACAATCACTTTTGGGGTGCCAAACTGGAATGCATGCAATCTGTAAACAACAATGAACATTATAGACTAAGACAACCAAGACATGGACAAAATGACTTTGCCCTTCTGGATTCTATCTTGTATAAACAAGAGACAAGGATTTGACATATGAATCTCAATGAGGAACAAAAATACAGATATATGTTCATTGACAATCTGAAAACAGGTTTGTTCTGCTTCTAGATGATCAATAAATAGAACCAGATTGTGTTATTTTTATGTTCCAGAACGGTGTGAATAGAGATATAAACCTATTCCTCATGCCAGCCCTATAAGCAAACATATACAATCTTATTTAATTGGATTCTCAATGCATAACAACAACTAACAAGGACTCATCTACTGCTTACCATACTGCATTCATAATAGAGACAACATAATACCATTTAACAATGTCTGGCTGCACAATTTTTGTTCCAACATAATCACAAACCAGAAATATAAAAAGCTCAACTCATTAAAACTCATAGAGAAAAATAAAAGAAATAAGCATTAAAGAGGAAACAGAGAACACTGAAATCATCAAATGGTTCCCCAACCAACATAAACATTATAAACGGAAATGAAACCAGAATAAAAAAGAAGCAGAAGCCATTTAATAGTAGGAATTAAAACTTACCTAATAAATCCAAGACAACAACAATACTAGTCTAGTTCCCAGACTAGACTCAACAGATTCAACATGAATTAGGAAACGAAATTGCAATTAGAATCAGAAATTGAAAACAAACAATACCTCAGAAGATTTCAATCTTTATTGAAATCCCGTAATCTTTACAACTTGATGTTCCTCTTTACAATTGTTTCCGAAATTCAACTAAAGAAATCTCCAATCCCTAATTTTACAGAAACCCTCAATCCCTAATTTCTCATTTCGAAATCCCTAACAGAACCCTAAATTGCTTACAGTTTTTCTCTCGTTTTCGAAGCCACTCTCTCTTTGCAGAAAGCTCTTCCCCCCGTCGGACCGACCCTTCTTCTAGAAAGCTTCCTCGCTTTTACCTTCCTCCAGAAAAGGGAAAGCAGTTCTTCCACGATCCCTCTCTTCCTTCCTATTCCACAATTCCAGCTCCACGAGTCCACTCTTCTCCTTCGCTTCCATCGTGTTTCTGTCGTGCCCTATTTTCGCTGCCCCACGATCCAGTTCTCGTCGCCCCTCTCTGCATTTCTGTTTCATCTTCTTTTCTTTTTATTTTTTTGCTTTCTGCTTATAGAAACGGCGTCGTTTTTACTTTTAGTAAAACGACGTCGTTCCACAACCCCAACCGCGCGTCCTCTGATTCTAGTGAAACGGCGCCGTTTCTCTAATTAGTGAAACGGTGTCGTTTCATGAATGTTGCGCCTTTCCCCTTCGTTTTCCTCTTATTTCTATTTCTAACCTCCATTCTTTCCTCCTCCCTTCAATTTCATCCCTCCTTCCTTCAAATCTTACCTTCTTCTTCCAATTTCCTTTCAATTTCGTCCTTTTCTTATTTTCTTCAAATTTTCTTCTTCTTTCATTATTATTATCTTATATTTTTTTCCTAAAATATACATATAATTATTTTAAATATAAAACCAAGGCTTCAAATTATTATTTTTAAATCATATATCATTTTTTCATTTTTTTTTAAATACAATCAAAACAAAATTAAAACAAAATTAGAATTTAGAATTTCTTTTCTTTTCTTCTTCTCTTTTTTTTTTTTTAAAAAAAATTTCTTTTAACATCAAAAATAAAAATTAAAATACATCAAATAAATATTTTTTTGAAAGAAGAGGAATTTTGAATTAAATTGAAACATTGAAATACTTTTTTGAGAAGGGAAAAATCGAGCCGATTGAAATACTTTTTTGGGGGCGAAAATCAAGCGTCAATAACTGCAGTTCCGTGGTAGTGAGTCACCTCATCAACGTAGTATAGTCCTCCATGCTCAATGCAACACCCAATCAGCTTCTTCGATTGAATATCATGTAACAAACAAAAATTTGGATACATTAATACCATGCAATTTATTTCTCTAGTAACATGACTTATAGACAATAATTTGGATGATAATTTGGGGACGTAAAAGCAGTTTTTTAGTCTAAGTGCTGGTGAGATTTCTATAAATCCAGGTACATAAACCGTTGAAAAATCACCATTAGCATTTTGAATAATTGTCGGAGTAGTGTTTAACTATTCTATTATGTCCCTATGGTCATATGTCATTGTATCCATAGCACCCGAGTTTATGAGCTATTTTTATTTTTCTGGTGGTTCGCCTTTTTCTCTCCCTACGTTACAATTTTCTAACCCTAGGTTAGAAACCTTACCGCTGCTTCCTTCTTCTCCTTCTATTTCGCCCTGTTTTATTCCTGTGGCCTTCGCTTCGAAGCCAACTCTTCAGTTGCTATTGGTCCCCATGAGCTCTCTAGGCTCCTTCCTTCTGCCTTGCCTCTGATTGGATCTCTACCCTTCTAGATATCTAATCAATTGATAACACTCTTCTTTACTATGGAAAAATTTTCCATAGTGGGAACATCTAATCTTTTTCCTGTCACCACCTCCGCCGCCACGCGATAAGGATGGAGCCAGGGCGGTCTTTCCAAAAATTGAACGTGGCTAGGTGGCATAGCTGATTCCAAACATTTCTATTTGAGTGATTCCAGCCACCGCGATTTTGCTTGGAGGCTTTACACTTAGACTAGGCCGCTGGACTGAAGCTCTGATCCCATGATGAGTCTTCTATCCCTTTCAATTCGAATGACACTGAAAGCTTTTTTTGGTGTGGGCTTTAGATCGCTTTTTAGCAGATTTCTCTTCTCAGAATCAAACTCATCTCCTACTACTGTGAGAAACTAGCAAAACTTTGACTCTGATCTCATTTTATTCAATATTTCTATATCTCTATTGCATTCCATTGGATTTGGTTGTCTGGTTTCGATCTCTCTCCAGATCCGCTAGAGGTTGTTAAAGTATTGTTCTATACTGTCTTCTTCTATTTTCATATTGTTTGTCTTGACCATGAGGTCATAGATATTGAATCCCTCTTGTTTCTTACTGTAAGTATTACAGAGACCATTCCACAAGTCTCTAGCTATTGGCTATTCACAGTAATTAGTAACTAAGTCACGTTCCATATTATCTAACATCCAAGAGCAGGCGATTAAGTCTTTCTGCTCCCATTGTGTGTATTCCTCAGTCCCTTTTTTAGGTGCAACTGGAATTCTAGTGATATGGCTCAGCTTCCCTCTGCCTTCGATGGCCATTCTCATCAGACGGGCAGAGGGAGTAGTTATTCTGTTCCAATTTTTCATTTAGAACTATTGGATGAATAATTAATTGTTGTTGTTTGGTTTGTGATAGCAGATTTTGAAGAAGAGCCGCTAGTTGAGCCGCTAACATCTTTGTTGGAGCTGGTTCTTGGCCAGAGCTCACACTCCCACCATCAGTTTCTACCATTTTTTAAGAACAAAATAAATGCTCTAGTAGATGATAAAGCTGAGATTTATTCAATCTTAATTGATTGACAAACCAGCTCTGATACCATGAAGAAACAAATCATAGAGAGTTAAAGAACATGGAGAAAAGATTTCTGGAAAAATTTTGTTGTTTTTTCCTTTATTTCTGTACATGTATATATACGTATACTGTTGGTATATTAATTGTGTACAAGTAGAATCTTAGTTTAATTAGTACAAAGTATCTTGATTGTTATTGGACTAGAATTCTAAATAATATTGTATTATTATTTTTTCTAATTTCCTTCACCCATTAAGTCAATTTTATTTGAAGAGCAAAAATAATTAATTGAACTTGAGCTTGAAATTTTTGTGGTGCCTCTTTAATATGATGGTGGATGATGAAAAGTTTTAAGGGAGTGTTAGAAAAAGAAGAAACTCAAACTACAATGGTTTTTCTATGGCATTTGAAGTTTGTGCTAACTATTTTTCAAATATGAACACCAAAATTAAAATATTACTCAAAAGAACAAAAACATGAAAATAATAGGAAAAAAACAATTTAGAGATTTTTAAAACACCATATCGAAAATAATAGCCAAAATTGTTTATTTTTGCTACAAGTATACAAAGGGTAACCAACAAGTTTAATATTGGGTTCCAGCATCCTTAATTTACCGATGACATTTTCGGCGGCAAATTCCGACAACATCGACTGTTGAAAAATATCGTGACGAGCAATCATCCTTTCCGATATGCCGAAAAAATTTGTGATGAGCAACCTTCATAATTTCCGATTGTTATCCAACAGATTTCAGACTATTTTTCGATGTTTTTCCAACTGTTTTTACTGTCAAATTATTTCTTAACAATTTTTGACTGATTTCTGATGGTTTCACCATCAGTCTTCTTAGCAACACATCGAAAAAAACCATTTCTACATCTATCCTTCTTCGTCTGAATTTCAAATTAGTTTTTGATTCATCATTTACCTAAAGACATTTCAAATACACTCAACATCACAATTGAGACCTTCGGTGGTTTCAACATTCAACAGAAACAGGACGATCGTCTTTTGTTTTCATACCGTTTCAATCTATATTCAGAAAGCCATCTTTTACGAATTTAAAATTGCGCTACCATGAATGAGTCTCTGTCATGCTTCGTTTCACATGCCAATGACTGCTACTCAGCTATAGCCATGACATCGCTTTCTGCCGCCATCACTTTCCGCTCGATTAAGCTCCTCCAGTTAGAGTATAGATTTAGTTGCGGACCCATGCGGGTGGTGATTTTGATCGGTTTCTTATATACGGCAATCGTATTTTATTTAGTATTACTTTTTAATTACAAAACAGCTTCTAACAGCTATATTTTTTATAAAGGATGGTCTTTTCGGCTTTTAGTAAAAGCTTGATAGTCGAATGTGCTTAAAGAATAAAATGACTTGATTCTTGTATATATATCCCTTGTTATTGTTTGTAGACCCAATAACCAAAAGTCCAAGTGTATTTTTTATGATGAAAGCCCAATTTCTTTTCACCTGTCATATCATATGCAGCCTTTCCCTATCTTCTATATGCTAGAATGACTATTATCAAAGAAATGGGGATCAAGTTTTGCAACAGCTAAACTGCATTTATGAAAAAAGTCGTTGGAGCTGTTCGCATTAGAAAGAACCTTCAAATCCTCCAAGAATGATGGTCTTCCATATTCTAACATTAAGGAATTTATTTGTAAATCTTAGCTTTCATGTATTGTAAGAATGAGAGATTATTTCTATAAATTTCTCATTCATTGATTTGTTGACAAAAATTAGGTTTTGAATGCTTGATTATTCACCAAAATTTATATATATTTTAGTATTGATTTGAGAAATCTCTCTAATTAATTTCTTCAAATAAATTACAATTTCTCATTAGCATTGAATTTGAATTTTAAAAATTTTAAGACAAAGAAAAGTGGTGAAAATACTCTATTGTTCTTAAAATTATTTTGAGGTTACTTATTGGTAATTTTTTAGACTAAATTGTAATATGACAATTTTAATTTTGAAAAAAAAAATAAAAAGGAAAAGGAACCGGAAACAGAAACGATGACCGGCGTCCGACTGCCCACTTCTCTCCTTCCAATTTTTATACCATTGATTCTTTGCATATCAAAGTATAGTTCCTTTTCAAACCATCAGTATATAATTTTATGAAATTATAATTTTATGAAATATGGCTCTTAGTCCAAGTTTGATCAAACAAATCCCAACCTGCTGCAACCATGTATTAAAATCAGCAGGAAAAAAACTCATTGCCGAATAGTGCCGCAAAACTCATTGCAAGTTAGTAGCAATGTATTAATCCAACCAAGAAAGAGGCTTCCTCAACAGCTAAAGAAAGGACCTGTTGAAAAATTTCAGAAACATTAGAAGGGATTTCGTAGCTCTTTGAATCAAACTGAATGGGATCGTGGGGCAGCCGGACGACACTGGAAAGGCTGGATGCGATTGTCGATCGACTTCATCGTTTCTGTTTCCGCGTTCCACTTTTCTTAAACTGAATCTTGTTTTCTTAGAGTCTTGGATGAGATCTTTATTATTTTCAAATGCGTTAGTTAGCATCTTTATTTCAAGTTTTGCTAACAATCATTTCTAGTTAATGCATGATAAGAAATTTTCGTAATAGCCATCCAAAAAAAAAAATGAGCTGCTCTTTAAATTTACTTTCTATGATTTCCCTTTTTTTTTCTTCTATGTACAATCTTGAATTGTTATGATTATTAATTTCTCCTAAAAAAGAATTGTTTATGAAGATTAAACTGAATTCTTCGTTAATTTTTCATGGTATCTAATTCGAGCTATAACATTCTTTTACATAACTTGTTTCAATAAAATGATGTTTATGTATTTTAGATATTTTTTAAAATTGAACAGAATGTTAAGAGATTATTCCTTTGGAATATCCATTGACGAGATTGGAAGTGCGGAGAAAATACTGGAAAACGAATATCGGTAATGATACTAATTTGATAAGATTGTTGTAGACAACATTGTGCCTCACTTTTTTTTTTTTTTCCAACTAACACTAATGTTAACAATTTGTAAGTCTATGTAGTCACGAAACAGTCTGTTTCAAACGTTAGTGATCAATACATAGGTAAAATGAACTTAACCGAGAACAAGAGCAATGACTGGTAAAGAAATTACAACCAGCACTCTGCATGGCTTCCACACCCCGTTGTCAATCGCTATGCTCCGGTTATTAGTCAGCCATGTCATCACCACGTTAGCACCTAGACCGGTCTCCTTCTACCATGTCAAACTGATTCCACATGCTGCCATGTGTCACTGCTATCATGCGTTTCTTCCACTACATGTCACGTGACTCAATCTACTACTCTCGTCCAATTTTCACACACTGTGAAGTATTCTAGAACACTGCAATTCTAGAATATTTCTTACGTAGCTTTTAAGACAGGGCAATCTAATCCCTATCTGACTTGAAAACAAATCTTAAAAATCCTAAATAGGGTCTTACTAAATACTATAAATACTCTCCTTTAACCACAATTCAAGATACAGTTTATTTTAAAAAAACACCTAGTTTTCTCCTAGGTCACTATTCATCCAATTTTCTCTCTCCTCAAGGTAAACATGACTACGGGCCGAGCCAGTTACGAGTCTCGGCCCGCCGGGCCACAGTTAGGGGGGAAATAGAACCTTAACCGGCTCGACGGTCCGCTGGGCTATCGAACTGCCGGTTTGCAGTTAACCGCCGGGCCATGGTGGGCCGATTAACCGGCGGGCGGGCGGCTGTTCGGCCAGTTATTTTATTTTATTTTTAATTTTTTTTTTTAAAAACTGGCAATTTGAAGGTAAATTCAGACGGTTCGTCGACGATTCCAATTCAATACGTTTCACGGTTCGAAAATAGCATAAACCTTAACCGGACTGTCCCCCTAACGATTTTGGTTAGCGACGGACCGGACCGGTTAACCGGCGCGTATTTTCTTGGGTTCCGCACCCAAATATTCAATATTCAGCTTTCATATATTGTAGTAGTCGACTCGCAGGTATTGTATTGTGTATGAGTTTTTAATTAATTTCTTCTCCCCATAATAATAATAATAATAATAATAATAATAATAATAATAATAATAATAATAATAATAATAATAATAATAATAATAATAATAATAATAATTCGTGGTGATTGCATGATCAATTAACTCAAAAAAAAAATTTTTTCTTTTAATATTATTAAATTCGAATTTAATATTACAATTGGTATAAAATCAGTTTTCTTGCTAGTATGTTACATGTTTACAATAGCAAGCTTTTTCATGTTTACAATCTGTTTATTTTCAGTTTAGTTATTGTTTTGTACCTTTTTACATTGTTTTTGTTAAGTGTTTTTTGTACAGGAACAATATTCAAATTGAGCAATAGTCAAATTAGTATTCAACAGCATTGAGCCAATTTAGATCTGATATTTAATTCTAGTTTTCTTTCTTGATCATTATTTCTTTTGAATTATTTTGGAGTCATGCAACAACTTTAAATGTAGTCATGCCTTGATCATCAGGTGTAAAATTCAATTATTTTCGTGATTATTTACTTGCTTATGTGTTTAATTAGTTGCATTCATTATTTGATTTTTCTCTAATAATTTGGCAATTGTTTTTCTTCAAAATATTATTTTTCTTCAATATTTTCATTGCACATCTAAAAACTTTCGAATCCACTTTGAGATTTTTTTTTTTGCAATAAAATCAATTTTTACCCGTTAAAGAAATAATTAAGATAGTGACTCTTTGAAACTTTTTCGCATGCTACAGAAATCCCTATTTTTCTAATTCCTCTTAAAATTGGTATTCATATCCACAATATTATATAGAAAAACTATTTGCTTAATACCAATCATTTCTATTTACAAATTAGAATAATCAACAACAAATTGTTTCTTATTAAAAATTACTATTTATTTAAATTCACAATTTTTTTACATTAATTGAATATTACTAATGTAAAAGTTATTTTATTATTTAATTTGAATAATAATAAAACAATAATAAATAAATTTAAAGCATATGCTACTAATAAAAATTATTTTAATTAATATCATAATTTATTATTAATTACTTATTTTATCCTATTAATATTCAAACTTAAGAATAAAAATAAATCCAAATTTAATCAAAATATTAATACTATTTATTTGAATGAATCTAAATGAAATATATAAATATTTCCTCTTTTTTTAAAGTCTCAATAATTTATTTTGTATAAGTTAAAAATATTACAAAATAACAAGTGGGTAAACATGTATTGTAGTCTAGAAAGCAATTGTACTGTACATCTCTCCTACCTCCTTTCCTCCGTCCTCTCTGTAGAAAGTAGAAACCCTTGTTCTAGTTGGTGTGCCACCCTCATTTTTTCAGTCTTTCTGGTTTTTGTTTTTTTCTGTTTTAGGTTGGTTAGTTACTGTTAGTCTCTCGAGGAGGTTTATGGTAGTTGTTCCGTTAGCCGGTTGTGGGTTTTGTAGGGAGATCTTGCCCTTTGTGCTTAGATTTGGGCACTATGGTTAGCTGCCTTCCACAGATGTACAGATAGCAAGAGTTGCTTTTCATTTGTGTAGATCTGGAGTACGAGAGTTTAGATGTTCTTACTTTATTCAAGTGGCTATGGGTTCACGCTGTAGAATCCGAAGCTCGAACAAAACTAGTTTAGATTGATGATTTTATGTTCATGGGGTTGTTTGATTTTGGTCAATAATATATTGTATTTTCTGGTTGAATCTGTCAATGAAATCTCCTGCAATTTGTTAATGCTAGTCACAGTTGTTTAAAAAACGCTAGGCTATAAAAAAAATATTACATAAATCATTGCTGGTATCATTAGTAGAGCAATTGCTACAGACCTTGAAGCTCTGTTCACACTTGGGTGGATGATTCCTGCACAAACAAACAAAACAGACAATTAAGAAATATATATATACTTTGCTAAAATCTCTAATTACAATATTATTATTTTGGTTAGCAATTAATATAAATCAACTTCAATAATTTG
Organism: Croton setiger; assembly: GCA_948099555.1. Classification (NCBI taxonomy): domain Eukaryota; kingdom Viridiplantae; phylum Streptophyta; class Magnoliopsida; order Malpighiales; family Euphorbiaceae; genus Croton; species Croton setiger. The sequence goes on along the minus strand of CANUEY010326758.1, from coordinate 11,066 downwards.
AGTTTCTTCACCTAACCATTAAAAAGAAACAGACAAACTTTTCTAGTTCCGGATGTTTCGCCATGTGAGGAAACAATCTTACAACTTACAACAGTCAACAACTGCTATTACCAGAAACCCAATACAAAATCTATCTTTTTGCTTAATCATAAATAAATATATAAAAATCAAGCTTTTGTTTCACATTCCAAATATCTTTTACTATCTAGAATTAGAGCTGTAATTAACCCAAACTCATACATTTCTAACTTTCATTCCCAAACAATTCTGAGTTCTAATTTTAAACAAGCACAAGTTGAGCTAAACTTTCGAATTAATGAATTAGCCGAACTCTATTCAAATTTTAAATATCGCATACTGAATTGACCTAAGCCGAACTTATCTGAACCGTACTCGAGCTTATATTATTTGGAATTTCATTTTAAATCGAGCTCACGAACACATTCTTGAACCTAAAAGATACTTAACGAATAAAATTCAGACCAAATTTAAGGTCCCAAAATCTCAAACTCAAACATTACACCAATTTAAACCAACCAAACCAAATTCATAATTATTCGGTTCTATTCTATTCTTTTACAACCCCATCTAAACTACTCTTTGAATCCCTTCCCCAAAGAAAAAAATCAGCACCATACTAAAAGAATTAAAAATATTATATTGATCTTGCACCAAAAATTCATATGAAAGAATTAGCACTTCCCATCACTAGAGATTAAATATTATTAATTACAAAAGCATTGCTATGATAATCTTCAATCAACATGGTTTTGATTTTTTTTTTCTTTTTTTGCTTTTTTATGCAAGAAACTAATAAAAAAAAAAGGGCAACAATTCAATTTTCTTTTCATAGAGCAACAACAATGAAAAAAGAACAATAAATTATAATTTTTTACATTATGCCTTACTTGGAAGAGTAGGGATGCTCTGCTCATTTGTGAAGAAATTCTGCGGATCAACTTCAGTTTTCACTTTAACCAATCTCTGAAAATTGTCATTAAAATACTTGTACCCATAAACACTTCCTTCTTGATAACTATTTTTACCAGGCTCCATATTTCCAATATCCAGATCTCTATAATTCAAATATGCACTTCTTGGATTTTTAGACACATATGGTGTCATAAATTTATATAATTCCCTTATTTCACTCATATACTCTTTCTCTGCTGCAATTCCTGCATCTTCCCAATTCACTGAATATTGCATTTTGAATAAATTTCCTGCCCTGTGAGGAAAAGGTGTAGCAGAGGCTGCAATTTCAGCCATTTTACCACCATAAGGATTCAAAACCAGCCCAGTTTTGCCTAATTGGATCATTTTTTGGAAAATCTGATTTAACCCATTTTTCGAAATCGGTTTTTGTATATAATCTGATTTTCTTTTCAAGAAATTTGCCTTATTAAGATTTCTGTTAAGAAGAACAGTAGGAGATGTATCATTATCAAGATTAGCCCATCTAAGAAGAGAATCAATCCAGCTCATTTCACTGCAATTTTCTTTTCTTAAACGCAATTCAGGCAACTCTGTACTCAATAAACTCACAAGATTATCTGAATTTCCTAAATATAATGTCACAATTGTAATTCGAATTGTCTTTTGATTTTTACCTGAACTTATTGGCTGCATTTGCATCCTCATAAAAAGATCATTATCAATTGTAGGAGCAACTGTCTGATACTTATAAACAAGATCAATAGTGCCTTCTTCTTCAATAGTTTTTTGAATTCTAAAAAATGTAACAATTTCAGGAACTGGAACAAGCCTAATTTTATAAGAAATAATAACACCGAAACTTCCACCACCACCACCACTAATTGCCCAAAATAAATCTTCACCCATTGATTTTCTATCCAAAACTCTACCATTAGCATCAACAACTAAAGCATCAATCAAATTATCAACTGTCAAACCATATTTTCTTAACATATTTCCATACCCACCTCCACTAATATGGCCACCGACACCAACAGTTGGACAAACCCCAGCAGGAAAGCCATGAACTTTACTTTTCTCCCAAATTCTGTAATACAATTCACCAAGTATAGCGCCTGATTCAACCACGGCAGAGTTATTTTCTATGTCAATGTTAATCGATCGAAAATTGAACATATCAAGAATAAAAAAGGGTACATCTGAAACATAAGAAATCCCTTCAAAATCATGACCTCCACTGCGGATTTTAAGTTGATACCCAACTTTTTTAGTGCAAATTACAAAGATTTGGACATGAGAAATCTGTTTTGGTGTTAAAATGATCAAGGGTTTTGGGGTTGTTGTTCTGTTTAATCTAGCATTTCTGATGTAATTTTCAATAAGTGAAGTGTAAGAAGTATTGGCTTTTGTGTAAACAAGAGTTGCGATTTGATCGGTTGGATTGGAGTTGTTGTTTAAGCATTGAAGGAAAGAATTGTAAACTGTATCATCTACGGTGGTGGCTGCAAATGTAAATGAAGAGCAGAGGTTGAAGACAAGAACAAAGAGAAAGGGTAGTAGAAATTTTGCTGATTTCAGCATTTTTTTCCCTTTTGGATGAGCAATGATTATGTTTATGTCGTGTATTGGGTGTCGAGCAACGGACTTATTTATTGAGGAAGAACAGAGTTCTCGGTCCACTTGGGCAATTTTGGTTTTTTGCTTTTTTTAATGTTGGTCAAATAGTCTATATTCTATTGGATTTATCAAATTTAATTGAATAATATAAATTAAACATCCATAATACACGTACCTACTATCACAGTATGATATGGTTGTAATCTCAACAATGTATAATAGCTTGTCTTGAGTAACGTTTTCAAAAACGGGGATTTTCCGCTATTTGGGTTGGACACTCCGCGGTTTTAAAAAAAAAAAAAAAAATCTGTTATTATTGTATTATTTTGGACATAGATGATAAGATACGAAAATTTCAAGTGAATTCTGTCATCCACAATATTGACATTAATTTAGTGCTTAAAAAAGAATATAACTTACTGTATTACTTGCATTGTCATTCTACCTAGTAGTTACATCTTTGATATTGAAAAAAATACACAATACAATTTCAAATTCAATTTATAAATTAAGTTTTTATAATTTATAAAACACAATCTCAATACATATAATTAATTAGCGTTTTTTAACGTGCCTGCATGACCACTCATTTAGTCACTCATTATTTGATATAACTAATTATATTTATAGATATAGTTATTAAAATATGATTTGAATTGTATTAATAAATAATTAAATTAATATTTTATTTAATTTAAATTAATTAATTAATAATTGAAATAGTATTCCGTATTATAATTTGATTTGAATTCAACTTAATTGATTATGAATAATTGGGATAATTGAAAATTTGGTGCCTGAACTTTTTAAAATTTAATTACTTTGGTGTCCATTTTATTTTTTTCACAATCAAGTGTTTGGACAATTTAAAATTCTTGCAATGCAGTGCTTCTTGTCATGTGGCAACCGATCTGTCAAGTGATGTTAATGTTGTGGATGAAGAAGCGAATAAGAAAGCCACATGTACTAATGACGTGTCGTCCACATGGCAAAATTGCTAGGTCAGAGGGACACAAATTTTAATTCCTAAACTCATTTACTGTTGGTGAATGGGCATTTAAGAAAGATTTCTTCTTTCTTTCAAAGCTTTCCGCATTTCTATGGAGGACGAAGAAACCTTAGAAAGCTTGAAAATCCTCTTTCTGACTTTGGTCTTCTTATCACCATACAGTTCAATCATCACGTAGTTGCTTCAAGCTAATATTCAGACAACCCAATGGCGATTATTGAAAGAGAACATGCAATCCAAGTTCTTTCTGCAAGTGTGAGAAGGCAAGTGTGATGAAGACCTCCTAAATTGATGCTAATCTTGGAAGGAGGTACTTAACCTATGAGGATAAAAATGTATGTATTTATGTACTTAAACCCCTTAGGCTTTAAAATGATTAATGGGGTTCTACTTCGAATTAATTAATGGGGACATATTTGATTTCTCTGCTTGAAATTGATTAATGTGGTGTATTTGTCTTCTCTGCTGCAAATTGATTAATAGGATACATTGCTGACTATGTTTTATTCAATACTTTGCTCCCTACAACTAGAGCATTTCATGCTTCAAATTTCTCTACTTAAACTTCATGATCAGGTTGTAATTTTGAATGTATCCTTGAATTGCATATTTGATTAATGGATTGTATTTGTGACAATATTTATGATTGTGTATTTGATTAATACATTATATTTGTGACTGTATTTAGGTTAGGAAGATATGTAGGTATGACTATTTTAAGTGGCTTTATCCTATCATGTGCACAAGGTTAAGACAGATTATTTCAAGCCTCCTTCGAAGGTTAAATGGTTTGAAAGCTCAATTGGCTCATAGAAGATTGATGGTAAATGTACTAATGGTTCGGGCCATGATATTAATTATCATTTTGTTGATGAAGTAAAAATCAGATTTATTATTATTTGTGCCTTTGATGTAATGGGTAGAAGTAGATGTGTTAGATTAGTTTAAGGTTAGGTTTAATGATAATATGGATCTAATGGCCATTTTATAAGTACGATGGGTATTATGTAATGCTTAATGTTATTATTAATGAAGAAATATTGCATCAATTATGTCTTGCTTCCTATGTCTTTGATAAAATATTACTTTAACGAAATACTAATTTTCTTCATTATGGATAAAACATGGCTTAAAGGTAATATGACAACATAAAACTAAATTGAACATAAAATCAACTACAATACTTAGAAATAGAACATACTAAATATAGGTTTAAACAATATGAATCACCAGTCAATAAGGAATGCATATCTTGGATCATTTTGGGAATATTAGCCCTTGGCTGTTCAGAGTTTTTTGATGGATTTGTAGGCTTTGTGTTCCACTTATTGGGAGTTAGTACATTACTACTTTCCTCTGCGAGTTGTTGTTGATATGCGACATGTAGTTCCAGTACACGGAGGCGATGTTTTTCTATCCTCTCCTTCTGCTGCCTCTTTATTGCTAGCTTCTCCAATGCAATTAGCCTATTTCTTTTTGCCCTCTCCATCTATTGTTCTTTTAGCTTTACAGTGTCTTCCAATTCCAGGTACTCTTAAATCAAATACTTACTTTTAAAAAGTGCATTCATTTGAAAATATGAATTTATTGTTAAGTTTAGGTTTTATATTACCATATCTTCTATGTAATAGATGTCATGTAAGTAGACCAATGATTGATGGGGTAATTATTTATAGGTCTCTAAGGTTTTGCATAATATATTCTGGGGTCCTTCTATTTTGGAAATTGTATTAATAGGTCCTTCAGGTTTTAAAAATTGTACTATTAGGTCCTTCCGTCCAGAAACGGCGTTAGTCTATTGAAAAAGTCAGACGATTTTGATTAAAATTTTTCAAAATGACAAAACTACCCTTTGGTTTATTTGAATCGGACCATGGTTTATTTAAATCAAAACATGCTAATTAAACCTAATCTTTAAATCAAACCATTTTTTCTTCCTCTAAATATGCCATTTCAATCAGACAAGAGATAACCATGGTTGTATTTCAAAAAGTTGCCCTGCCAGGAATTCCAATATTTCTATCTAATCTGATTTTAGGGTCATTGAAAGTTATCACAACCTTATTATTTGTGTAAAACTAGATAGATAGAGATGAGATATCTAACATTGCCGTTTGTTTTTGTTTGAAAAGCTGTTTTGAAATTACAAGAACATAAAAAATCATTGACTCCGCTAACAACCATAGAGACATATGGGAAACCCTAGCCGCTTCATTCTTAGCAAAGCTTTTCTCCGCCAAGCAAATGGGAAATCCTAGCTGCTTCTTTCTTTCGGTTTGTGATATCACCCAAATCTGCTGATTAACGAAAATTGATTGGAAAATTAAAACCCCCAAATCAATTCCTCCAAACCCTATCAAAATCTAATACCAACCCAATTGTAAAAAAAAAAAATAGGTTGTAAAAAAAAAATAAAAAAAAAGAAAGAAGAAGAATAAAGAAGATAAAAAATGAGTTATACAAAAAAAAAAGAAAGAAGAAGAACAAAGAAAGGAAAAATGGATTGTGAAAAAAAAGAAGAAAGAAGGAGACAGCTGGATCAAGTTTGAGCATTTTAGGTTTAGATTATAATATGTAAGAGGGTAAAAATGTCATTTTAATCCAACTTAACAGTCACTTAACACTCATTCTGACGGAAGGACCTAATAGTACAATTTTTGAAAACATAAAGACCTATTAATACAATTTCCAAAATAGAAAAACCCCAGAGTATATTATGCAAAACGTTAGAGACCTATAAATAATTATCCCATGATTGATTAACTTCTTCATTCATATCATTTTGCTTAAGTTGATAAACATTAATTACTTTACTTTCTTGTAGTTGATGTTGAAAGTTGCTGTCATTTTCTTGCATGTAGTTATCATAAGAGTTTTGAGTATTGCTTATAACAATTGCAAGCTATTTTTCACTTGATGCATTAGTGTTTATTTTATATTGAACACTTCCATGGAAAAGGTACTTTTGTCATTGATATAATTAGAAACTATGTTTGTTTAGTTATTACATTTTAATTTTGTATGCCAAAGTTCAAGAAAAGGATCAAGAAAGGGTTTACCTTTTTGCTTTTGTTGAGCTGTAAACTTGGCTCTTTTATTAGTATGGCCACCATCACTAGATGAGGTGTTTTTCCCCCTTCCTTACATTTTCTATCCTATTTTGATGTGTTATTTTTAGAATTCAATGTTTAATGTGAATGGCCTGTATGAGTTATTTCCATTTATATAGAAAAAGTGGCATGGACATTTAGTGGTGAAATGGGTCAAAAATTGTTGGAAATTGCATTGTAATATAAGTTTGGTGTAAGGTTAGAAAACACCATCGTAATCAAGTTTTTATTTTAGTAGAACCCAATTCTTGAGAGAATTAGAGAAGTGGATGTAGGATTAGTTAATATTTGAACAACTATAAACTTCTTCCTCATATTTTCCACTCTTCTACCCTCAAAATTTTTATACACCAACTAATTCACCCTCATTCTCCCTCTTAATTGCCTTATTGTCAACACAATTATTTTATTCAATAATTGAAAAAACTATATCATAATTATACTCTACATTTTGCAAATCGTAGTAAAAAGAAATTTGGAAATATGAAATAAAAGAAAAAAAAATATAAATATCAATCAATAAATGAAGAACAATTGCTGTATAAAACGAAATACAATTGTAAAGAATAGAAATAGAGACCATACCTCAATTAGAGTGGCCAACAATATAAGTATCTTTTATTTATAAAAATAATACTCATTGTAGCTATTACTCATGTAAAAAATTATTTTTCAATGCTTAAACTTCAAATGCATAAGGAAAAATTTATGTGATATAAATGTTATAATTTCTCTCAACTATGTTATTACTAGGCTTCCATATTCAATATTCTAGTGTTCAAGAAAATTATCTGAATAGTTTATCACATACTTTGTATACTCAATTAAAATTCATCTTTAAAAACATTTCAATTTTTAAAAAATAAATCAAATAATATATATATATATATATATATATATATATATATATATATATATATATATATTATCCAATTAAATATATCTTGATTCATTTCTTTTGGTATTTACCATGCACTAATGAAAAAGTAGACATAATTCCATCATTAATGTGTATGCATATCCTTAAAAAATAGATTTATGAAAAGGAAATCAAAATTAGAAACTCAAGTCAACAAAACATTTAAAGAAAAGAAATACATTTGAATAGAAGATTATAAAATTTATCTTACCTTTATGTTCGTGAGAGATAATTAAAAATTCATAGAAACAGATATTAAAGTTTTTGAAGAAAAAAAAATAAAAAAACGTAAAATTAAAAAATATTGAATGCAAAAGTATCCGTTTCTAATTATATTACTAAATGTACAGAGTATAAATGCAATAAAGAAGTAATTTTCGCCAGAAATTTTAAACTGTAACATATAAATAGAGTAAGTTTTGCAAAAATTTAATAAATAAATATATTACAATTAATTTCATTTCAAAACTTACCCATTATTCCCAAAACTAAAAAAATATGGCCATTTATTTTTTTAAAAGTAAACATAATACATGTTATGAATTTTAAAATTTATTTAGTGAAATGATAATATTTTCATTTCAAAAGTAACCAGTACTTATTTTTCAAGAAATTTTAAAATAACAAATAAAAAATTAAATATATCAATAATTAATTACATTTTAAAATTTATCTATTATTTTCAAAAATAAAAATTATTTCCATATATTTTTTATAAAAATTTCGCATAATAAATATTATGCATTTTAAAATTTATTAGGTAAACTGATAATATTTTTATATTAAAAGTAATCAATTATTATTTTTGCAAGAAATTTTAAACTTTCTAACTGATAAAAGTAATAAATTAAAATAATAATATTTATAAAGAATTTTAAAACTTTCAAAATAATAAATAAATATATTTTATTAGGGATTTTATTTTTATAATCTAACACATTTAAATATGACAATTTAATTACTCATTCCATAAAATTTTGTTTTTTTTTTCATTAATTAAATGAGAAAATTATACTACTATATTCATAGTTATTGGTTTTATATATATTGTGTTCAACGTATTAGGAGAAGCAAATTAATCATGTATGTATAAAACTTATAAAAAAATAAATTTGTAGAAAATTTTAGGACTAAGATTTTTATTAATGATTAATTAATAAATTAATAATTAAATTAATAATTTTTTAAAAAATATCCTCTATTACCTTTTTCATGAAAAATTCAAAAATAGTTTAATTACATTATATATTTATTTATTATTTATTAAGTTAAGTTGAATTTATATTTAAAAAATAGAATTATATAATTTTGATTATATTAAAGTATGAATTAAATAGGAAAATGAAATTTATTTTTATAAGGTGTTAGCAAATTAATATTTCAAAATTTTGAAAACCGCACGTTAATTCTGTTATGATTAGCGAAGTTCGAATTCGAAAACCATTACTAAATCTTTAAACAATAATATTTGGTATAGTTAAAAAAATGAATCTGCATTTTGTATGCCAAAATTTTTTATTTTTATTTTTTCGATTTTTTTTATTTATTAATGTTCCAATATTCACCGTATATCATGAAATTTTTGTTTTATTATTTTAGAATTATTTTTAAAAATTTTTCAATTGAGATTAGTAAAAAAGATATATATGCTATCTAAAAAAAGCAAAATGTATTTATATAATATTATTTTTATGGAATTTTATTTTTTTTCTTCTATTTCAGTTATTTTTAAATTTGTCAAATTAAGATTTAGAAAAGTATGAATTTATTTTATTTTTTATTTTATTTCAGTTTTTTATGAAATTTTTTTTTCTCCTATTGTAGTGAATTTTTAAATTTGTCCAACTGAGATTTACAAGAAGTATGAAATTAATTTATAAATTTAGTAATTAAAAAAATTATAATTAATTATTTCTAGATAAATTCATATTTGATATTTTCATAAAAAATTATTGTGATGTTGGATTATAAAAGGTGTTTTGAAAATGAATGAAAGTGTTTTATATTTTATCTATTTGCATTCTCATTAAGTAAATTTATTATAAATTGTTATTTTTACTGCAGTTTTTATTTCAGAAGTATTTATTTTCTTCACTTTTTTTATTTGTTTTAATATGCTAACATCATTTTTTTTTTCTTTTCATATTTCTTGATATTGTAGCTGTGTAGAAACCGATAAGCTTAAATTGATTATTTGATTTTGGATTCTCAAATTTTAAGATTGAAAATTGTTGCTCAATTTGAATAATTTGTTTTGCTTTTTTTATAAGATAAAAGTTGGTAGTTATAAATATTTATTGATAATATTATTTCAAAAATAATTGGGGATATTTAATTTTAAAATATCTTATAATTTTTTATGGAGTAAAGATGAAGACGGATTGAATAAAGAAATGCATTAAAATTAAATAATTTTGCCGACTTAGATACCAAAAATCAAATATTAGATTGCCAAACAACTCCATTCATACCACACATATATAATCAATAGGAATATGGAAATCAATAATCATCTCTAATCTAATATTCCTTTGAAGTCCACGTCCACGTTTGGTTCTCTAATAGCTTGAGAAGTTTAATTGACTAATAAAAATAATATTATTTTAGATCAATTAATACTCTTTATTAAAATAAAATCTATATTTAATTAATTTATAATAATTCCTTATTAGAACATAATGTGAATTTAATAAATGTAAAAAATTTTAACCTTAAAACATAAGCTGATTGATAAGTTTAAAAATAAATAATAAAATATTGGTAATATAGTTTTTAAATATTGGTCAGATGGTCTATAATTTATGAAACACAGTCTCAACACATAATTTAATGGATAAGAAAATATAAATTTTGGTAATTCCGTTGAAGAACTCACATATTATTGTTGTTTTATAATATGTATGGCGGTTGATTGCCGTCCCGTTGGTCAAACGGTGTGTTCTTTATTTTATGAGGCTGCGAGTTTGAAGAATGCCAAATGGCAAAGAATAAAAGAGTTCAACTAATAGTTTCAATGTTATCAACGTTAACATTAACAACATTTTGATATATAAATAAACACTACTGCTTCCATTAAGGATTTAAAAATGCATATATTTTATTGCTGCAATCTAATGAATATAAATATATGCATTTCTTCATTTGGAAAACGCATAGACTGCTTAAATTAGTTTTAAAATTATTTTAAAAATAAATACCTTTTTTTAGTCTTTCAAAATTTTACATTCTTATTTTTGCATTTTGCACTATTAAAAATTTCATTTTAAGTTCTTCGAATTCGGTCCCCACAAAATTTGTCCCTTACTAATCTATCAATATACTAACTGAATGTGTATGTAAAAAAAAAAAAAAAAAAAAAATAAACAAGATCACTCTAAATTGAATAATAATTTAAAGAAGCAAAAAATTCACATAGTTTTAAAAAAACCAAAAAAATTGTCAAATACACAATGAATTTACTGACAAACACATTAAT
>CANUEY010326493.1:0-37789 GCA_948099555.1 Croton setiger | reverse complement strand
CCCCAACTTACGTAAAAAACCCCCCCCAAAACCAACCCCCCCCTCCCCCCCTAATCTTTTAATTCCCCCCTTATTAAATTTAATTAACCCCCCCCCCCCCCCCCCCCCCCAAAAAAAAAAAATTAGGAAAACTGAATCTTTTTCATTTTGTAAGCATAAATAGTTCTTTATCAGACAAATCAAAGGACACACCTGTTTAGATTATAACAAAAAGAAAAATTCAGAAATTTCAGATGCAAGTCATTTAAGTTTCAATTGTTTATTAAAAATCAAATTCACTAGTATTTGTTCTTCATTCTGCGGTTTCTACTAAACCAAATCCATGAAAATGATTTCAAAGAGCAATTATTCATTTAAGGCAATTCATAAATTCTTCTTCAGAATAACTAATCTACCGCTTCAATTTATTGAATTTCCAAGATTTTTCCCATTAACCAATCAAAACGCAAAATTCTCCTAATGAAGCCAAAATCTCTGTTGTTCCAAAAATGAAAGAACCCAATAATAATAAACAAACAGATAGATACAACAGATTTCTAATCAGTACTAGAGACCAAAAGAATCAGGACAAAAACAGAATTTATGGAGTTGGCTAGGGATATAACTGACACCCAAATTTCATTTCTAGCAAAACCAAGAAAAAAGAGCAGAACAGAATAGAAGTGGATGAATCGAACAAAGGAACAGAAGCAGAACTGAAACTTACCAAACAAAGGAACAGCTGCAGTCCGAGAACTTGGAAAACAAGTGACAGAAACAACAAGGAAGAATCGATCTGCTTGCTTTGCTTTGTTTGGCTGAGAGTCAATCGAGAACTTGGGGAAGAGGCTGACTGAAGCGAAAATGTTCGGGTTTTTTTATTGGATTTTTGATTTTTTTTGTTCAAATTTGCGATTTTCTATCTCCATCCCTACATCAGAAACGGCACATTTTTAACCAAAGCAGCACCAGAAATTCAGATGGAGGGGAGCGAGGAGGTGACGACAGAATGCATTTGGAATTCATATATATCAAATTGTTTTTTATGATCAAACTTCATTTTGATTAGAATTGGAAGCAAAACCAGTTTTATCTAAAATAGAACCAGTAAAAACTAAGCACCAAACATTCAGACTAACGAAAACTAACAATAACAGAACATCATTCAATCATCATTGACAGCATATCATCAATCAATCAATCATCATCATCATCATCATCCTTTATATATCATCAATCAATTCATCATCAGCAGCATATCATCAATCAATTCATCATCATTCATCAATCTTTCATCACATTCAAACCATTAAAAACTTAAAAAGTAAATTGAACATACCGCAAATTAGCAGCTCCAATCAGCAGCTCCAACAAAGAAAATGGAAGGAAAACCATTGACATATAACTCCAAGTACAGTATGATCTGCAACAAGATTCAAAGAATGAGATTTATCAGAATGGTAAGAAATAAACCATCGACAGCAAATAATAAACCTACGTCATGTACAGCCATTGTCACCAAAGACCAATTTTTAGAACCTCCAATAAGTATAAAACGGAGACAACTGTATCCATTTGTTAGTCTCAGAAATCCTCAAATACACCAACCTAAAAGAAAAATGCATCCTCTCATACTAATCAAGTTTTAGGAAAAATGTATTATAAGAAAATCAAGGTTTCAAATAGCTTGACATAGACCGATAGTACTAGAGTATACAGGTAATAGACCACAAATAAATTTCCAAGAAACTCACAGATAGAACGAGACGACCCGATTTCCCAAAAGCAGCTTCCCCTATATCTGGGTAGGTTTGATGCCTTTTTTACTCTCCAAGCACTGCTTCCTAAGATTGGCTGTATTACAGCATACAACTCAAAAACTTCAACTAAATAAGAGAGGTATGAAATACAAAGACAAAGTAACAATTCAAGAGACCAATATAATCTCTGCAACACCCTAAACAAAGAAAATAAAGCTTTAGCAAGATTAAATGCTAGAATCTTCTATGTTGCCCAACAAAATAAAAAATCCAGCTTCCAATCACAAGCTCATTCAAAAAAAAAAAAACAAAAACAAAAACAAAACTAACAGCGGCAGCGAAATATGGACCAGAAATTACATACATAATCAATCAATTTTGAAAGAGAACTTGAGTCAAACAATAGAACGACAGAAATGAAAAACGAAGCCCGAATCAGAAATAGATTATAAGACAGGTGGAGGTTACCACTGTGTGGAAAAACCCTGCAAAAAAGGCTGCTTTGTAGAGATACAAATACTGGATGCGGGCAAAAACTAGATCTGCTTCTCCCACCAAAATCCTTTTAAGGCTATATATGAATTAGAACAAATTAAGCCGAAGGAATGAGAAAGCTGCTACCGTTTGTTTGTTTCTTTGCAGAACAAAATCATGTAACAGAGAGTTAGCCCTGTTTGGGTGGAGTTTATTTGAAGGTTTGGGTGGGTAAAGGTAATGTAATATTGATGGGCGTTTGGGAATGATGTTAAATTATTAGCAATGTTTTTGGATGTAATTTTAGGGGTTAATAATTCCTAAACACTCAATTTTAAGAATAAAAAATTTGGTTTCATTAACCAAAATTTTCACTCTCCGTTAAGTATTAGATTAAGATTTTCACAATTTTCTATTAATTTGTAAATGGAGAACCGAAATATATCATTTATATGACGTTATTTTTTCTGAGTATAAATCAAATATAAATATATTTTCAGTTCGATTTTCGACTACCTGAATTTTCCATTTTAAAATTTTTTGTAATAAATATTAATTATCGATATTCAGCCATAAAAAAACACATTACTAAAATGCCTAACAATTTATTTTATCATTATTAAAATTCAATTACTTTCATATTTATTTAATTTTTATAATAAATATTTATGTATTTTTACAATGTATTAGGTTTAGTATTCAAAATTGCAGTAATAAATTAAAAATTTGCTAATTTGAGGTGTTAAAATGATTTTTTGTAAAATTTAGGGTGCTAAAATGACTGCTCGCAAAGTTTAGAGCTTCATTCAAAAATTTGTTGAAAGTTAAAGGGTTAAATTTAAATTGCGGCTATTTAAAAATACATCTGTGTGTAGGTTCGACTGTACTACGGGACATGACCATTAAGCCTTTAGCGTAAACGACTTCACGCATCCAATTCCTTCCTCCCATTCTTCTGCCGATTCTCTCTCAAATCTCAATCATTCGTTCTCTCTGTTTCCGTTTCTTTTTGAATCTTTTATTTGGAGCTGCTTGACCGGAACCCTACGTTCTGAGATCTCATTAGCTGCACGTTAACGCAGTTTGGATAGCTTTCGATTGTTTCCTCTTTTCTGGATTCGCGATTTTGTCGAATTCTGAAGTCATTAAACACTACTGGAAACAGCAGGTGTGCAACTATTTTTTTTTTTTATAATTTCAAGTTTCTATTGCCAATTAAATTAAAACCAAACAATTTTCTTTTAATTCCAACAAGTTCTGAAAAATGTTGTGTTTGGGCTCATATGAGGAGGTGTACCTGTGGCTCTTGCTTATATTCGGGCAATTAAAATTTAAGCAAAGGTATTATTTTATTTTTTCCAACTGACAGCTTTTGTATAGATCTTGGTTGGTTTATTCTATGCAGTACATGAGTGGATAATGATTGATTACTAGTTAGTTAGTTGATTACTAGTCAATGATTGATTAATGATTTGGTTGAAAATCAGGTGTATGTTTGTTAATGATTGATTACTAGTTAGTTAGTTTTTTTTAGCAATTTGTAACTTGATCGCACTGTGATTGGACATTGGAGACAACAATAAAGAAAACTAGCACCATTTGATTTTAACTAATTTTTTTTTGGCCATGAAAACTGTCTTTGACTGAATCTGGAAAAAAAAGTATGTATAGAAAGTTTGGTTCCTCTTTCTTTGATTATGATTTCATGATCTGTGCTTGTCTTCTGACTTTCTATTGTGACTGCATCACCTAAACCATGAGTACGAGCAAAAAACTCTATTAATAAAAACTTACAGAAACTACTTAAATTTTGATTTGCTTAATACCAAATTTTGCACTGATATTACAAGTTTGAAACATCATATCCTATTATAATACATATGATATTATGTTCTTTTGTTGTGTAGTTAAGTTGATAATTACAATGCCTTGGCCTTGGGTATTGTACTGCTGTTTATATTTGGTTATTCAATGATTGAATTCGAAGTGTTGGTCATCAACAGCTAGAGCTTCACCATCATTCGGAGTTTAACTGCTCCCTTGTCTATGAAGTACCTAGTGTTCTGTGATATTAAGAAATTAATTTGAACAATGCCAGCAAGTACCAGTACCTCGGGTTCTTGGTCCCAAATCCAGGTAATTGTTTTTGTTTATATATTTTATTTTCAAGGAAGCAAGCTTATATGGGCTCTAGTTCCCTGTTTTTCTGCTGCTATTTAGTTTTTGTCTCTGCTTCTGCTGTTCTGTTTGATTCTTGTTTCTGCATCTTCTTTGTGTAGCTATGATATTAACAGATTGCTCGATAGCTGGCTGTTCTGAGTTGTTTCTTCATTTTATCTTCTTTTTATCAATTGCTCTGCTTTATATATTACTGCAATGTTGGATTCTTGAGTGTGGGATATGCCTTTGGCTATGTATTATCAGTATGAAATGAGAACCTGAACTGTGTTTTTTAAGGCAATATCCAGTGTTTAAAATTTAATAATCTTCTAACTGAAGATATTGTTTAGGCATGGATTGGCAGCGGGTGTTTGTCAATTGTACTTAGCTTAATTATCATCATCAAGCTAGTTTCATATTAAGTTAACTAAGATGAACTGAAGGTTAGTTAAAGATGGCTCTTAGAAGTTAAAGATGGCTCTTAGAAGCTAAAGACCGAAGATTAGTTAAGATGAACAGAAAACTCTTTGCTATGAAGTATCTTGCCTAAAATCATAATAGAAAAGCAACACCCTTTATCTGGCAGGGGTTGCCTAGAGGAACCGGTGAAATGTTGCATTGGTTCTGCTCCTGGTCTCAGTACCTCTCGGCTCCAGTCATGTTCTGGTGGTGCTCCCTTCCTGTTTGGTGATTTAGGCTTCTGCTAAGCATATGGAAGCATTTTTGCTTTGTCTGGATGAACTTTCCTTTTTGTTTATTTTTAGGGGCAATTGTTTGCCTAAGTTGTTCTAACCAACATAAAGGCAATACTTTCATATGTTGATCTCATCTTCAAGGATAGCATGGATTTTGAGCTTACGGTTTAGGCTGACTGCATTTTAGCAGAAGTGGTCATGGAGTTCTTTGAATTGACTTACAAAAAGTATGTAACAGGTGCAACAAAAATTTGAAAAAAAATCATACCAATTTGAGTGAAATGGATTGTGTTTAGGTGGGGGCAGCCATTCTTATAGATTACATTTGGATCGGTGGAATGAATGACGCTCAGATTTAGAACTAGTAATTGCAAATAACCATTCCTTTTTTTATGAAACCCATTCTCCTTTTTCTTTTATAAAATTGCATGCTTCTGGTTAGGGCTACAAACGAACCAATATATTCGCTGGTAGATTGGAGTTCGGCTTGCAAAAAACTCGTTCATTTAGCTTAAACGAGCGAGTTCGAATTTCGCTTACAAGCTATCGAACTGCTTCATGAATAGTATTGGGGTTAAGTGTTTCAAGTCCCTTATCTAATGAGCTTGCAAGTTGACTTGTTTGTAGTGTTTACAAATATATTCATGTGCTTCTTTTCGACTAAGTTCACAAACCAACTCATTTGTGTAGTGTTCATGTAGCGTCCCTTACTGGTCCTTGGATAACTCGGCTTGGTTCACTACATACAAAGTATCAAACTTGTGATTCTCTTACTCGACTTGCATAATGAACCTAATCAAAATTTTCTTCTTTTTTTGGTTTAGCTTATGCATTTGCCCATTTAATTTATCATCATTTTCAGCATTATTACCATTATCATAATCATTATAGTTAGCATCATCCATATTAAAAGTTAATCATCATCATCATCAATATTTATCATCATTACAAAAAGATGGGCTATATGAATACACCCTATACAAGCTATACAATGTCTACCGTAACTTATACATGTCATATACAAAAGCCAATGCACCCCATACAAGCTATACAAAACGTTTACCCTAACTCGTACATGTCATATACAAAAGCCAATACAAAATACAAAAGAACATCTACCCCTTGGAAGCTTTACGATGAACATTGGAAGTTGTGGAGAGACAAAATCCCAAAATCTTGCTAACTTGATCAACCTGAGTTAAAACATTTATGATGAACGTTGGTAGTTGTGGAGAGACGAAATCTCAAAATCTTCCTAAATTGATGAAGCTACGAGTTAAAACATTTAATTTGCTGAGCATTAAGATGCTTAGTGGACCCACACGCATGCGCGCACACACAAGGTTAGTCTATTAGGTCAAAGAGGAAACCAATAAATAAGGGGAAACGTGATAATGGGTTACATGGCAAGAGGCCCTAATATGCTATAAGACCAATATTTATCCATCTCAAAGCCCAATGCCTGATATTCCAAATATAGACAATTCTGCTATTACTATGTTCCAACATAATTTTATATCTGAGTTTCTAACTCAACCTTATACAACATTTTGAACTCGATACAATATCATAGCATTCAAGTCATACATCAGTTACATGTTTAATCATGTTTTATGGAACATCGTTATATCCTGGACTCACGTCTCATTCATGTCATAACACTCATTATTGTATTGATAATTATCATTTTATAATTTGTTTAAACAAGTTGAGAAAGCATTCTTGTTATGTTAGCATATGTCGCGCGCTACCAGGGGAGATTGCGTGCGCTACATATGCTTAAAACATTCTCGATAGAGTTAGGGAAAAGGTCGCGAAAGCAACCTATGCCCTACCCAAGATCGTGTGCACTACTTAAGGGTGTAACGTGCGCTACTTATGCCTAAAACTACTTATGCCTAGAACTCTCTTGACTAAGCTTAAACACAATTAGTTTGCGCTACATTTGAGTTTCATGAAATTTTGTAGAATATATTTACTCCATATACCAAATTCTTTTCAAAACCATTTATTTCACAACGACCAACATACTTCATTTATAGCTCATAAATACAAATTTGTACCATTTCATCATTACAATAACTCATTTAAACAACACTTTACATATAAATCAATCAATACACAAAATCAAATAAAGGAGCACTAGCTTCTTCTATACCAAAAATACAACCAAAACTTTTAAAATCAACCTAAAATGCATAAATGATGAATGATGAACAATGTAACCCCAGTACCTTTTGTAAATCATTAATCTAACTCATATTAACCTATATTTTTCATTAATTTCGACATTCAACATCATAAACCCGTAAACTCTCAAATTTTACAAAAATCCTAGAATGGACATACATTTAATTTCTTTAGGGTTTAGCTTGAGTAGGACCTCTAGAATGAAGAAATGCTCACAATTCTTTAATTGGGTAGTAGTTTGAGTGTGGTGGTGTGAGGATTGACGAGAGAAGGAGACGAAGAAGAAAATGGAGGAAGAGTGAGGAGTGTGGACGGGTGAGAGGGAGAAAGGAGAGAAGAATAGTATTTTTGGAGAGAATTCTAGATTTTAGGATGAATTTACTATCTTACCCCTCCTTATACTTTTCTATTTGTCTTATTTGAGCCTTTTTAGTCTTTTACTCATTCTAGTTAATTGCTCTTCTTACCCTTATATACTCTATTCTCTCTTTTTGTCTTATTCTTACCCCATCTTTCTCATTTATGCCCATTTTTACTCTTGATTTATGCTTTGTTTATTCTTCATTTATTCTCTTACAATGCTTTTATTTTAAGTTTATCCTTTATGTTTTATTTATACCCAATGTCTCTTATTGACCTGAACTTATACGATGCATAAATCAATTAACCGGAAACCGGGATGCTACAGTTTGTGAACTGCAAAATATTTTTACTAATGTATATAATGCGCTAACCATTCGAGAAACGAATTTTTAGACAGTCTTTCAATAGAGCTCACCAGTAGATTTACATCTTTGCTTTGGGGAAATATTTCTCAAAAAAAAAAAAAAAAGGAATTTCCAATAGGTGTATGTAATTTATTTGTTTAATACTCTCTTTATATTTCTACCTGTGATGATATCATATTTCAACTGAAATCAAACAGACAAACGTTGCACATACGCAATGGGTTGGCTTGGAGCTACTTGCTTATTGAAGACGGATCTGAGCCTCACTCAAGCATTACATTTTCAACTTGGATGATTGCTTGTTTGACATATAGTTCTTTGTTGACGTCTGAAAACAGAGTTTTAAAAAATATATTCTCCAATCCTAATCTCAAATCTTCTCCAATTCTAATGTTTATTTGAAGGTTGTTTGGCTTTTACCAGTCTAGATGGTTTGTCAGTTAATGTTTATCTTAAATATTGTTTATATTATTTGGTGATTCATTAAATATTAAATTGTGCAGTAAAAAAATATAAAATAAAATATGATGCTAAAATATAAAATGAAAATATAATCCTAAATACTCATCGTGTGAACCTCACTAAAATAGACCTAGCGTGCAAGGAGCGGAAAGACTGAAAAAAAAAAAAAAGGGATTTAAAATTGGAAAGTCGGAAACAAACCAAAATAGCTTCGATCATTGAACTTTCATCAGACAAAAAAACGTAAAGAAGAAAAAACAATGCAAGCGGTTTTTATACTTCTCACAATCCTCTATAAAATAATATAATTCAAAAACGAAAACGATTTTTCATACTTTTTTATGGTTGATGAAGAATTTAATCAACTATTTGGAATCAAATCAACCTATTAAAACGAACTTATAGCGGAAAATGATTGCTCCATTTTCTGCAAAACGAAAAAAAATCAACCATTTGATGTGAAAGCTTATGACCAATGTTGAAAGGAGGCGCCGACACTTCAAAGTGCCCCTGTATGTGAGTTACAGGAAGAATCTCTTTTGCACTGCCTGCATGATTGTCCATTGATGAAGGTTGTTTGGTACAGTTTATTGCCTAGGTACGAGTTAGCTAAGTTTTTTGGATGCAACTTTGTTGAAGAATTGATAAGTATCAACTTTAGCTCCTTGTTGATTATTAAAAATCAGTCTTGGAATCTTATTTTCCCTATTGCGTGCTAGTTCTTGTGGACTTGGAGGAATAATGCTGTTTTTGAAGTTGATTTTAAAAGACCTAGCAGTACCAGTAGTCTGATTCTAGGCTATGTTACTACTGTCTGCATTGCCTATGATGATGGTTCATAGACCATGAAACATGGCGAGGATTTGATTTCTTGGTCTTTTTCACCGCCAAATTTCTTTAAGTTGAATACAAATGGGTCATTTGACCCAAATACTGGAAAAGCATCAGCTGGTGGTTTAATTCGGGATTCTTCTAAAAGATGTAGCTGGTGTTGCCAACAATTTGGGTTGTACATGCTGAACTCTGGGGTGTTGTTTGTGGTCTGCAGCAAGCGTGTGACTATGGTATTTGACAACTCATGGTTAATATTGATAATTAACAAGTAGCTAAGTGGCTTGTTCATGGACAGATTATGTTGTCAAGTCACTCTAGTCTCATTCTTTAAGCACAAGGATAGTTAGCCAGATTGGATTGTTCATGCCAAACATGTTTAAAGGGAATCAAATTTTGCAGTTGACTGGTCAGCTAACTGTGTGTGCTCTATGAGCATTAAACTACACATAATTCATAATCCTCCTCCCAGTCTTTCGCAGATGTTGATTGTTGCTTTGTAATTTGTCCTATTGATTATTAATATAATCTCCTCTTCCTGAAAGAGAAAAAAGATGAACCATTGATTTGTTGTTGTTTATGCTATTTAGAGTGTTGAAAGAAAAGGAAAGAGGAAACGTATCAAACAGAAAGACGAAAGAAAAATATAAAGTGAAAAAGACATTCATATGTCTTATTATTATCATTTACTTTTAGAATATTTCTTATTTGATTGATTTTTGGAAATAAATTGAAAACTAAGACAAGAAATAGGGTCCAAGTGAAAATATAGAAGTTGGTGGATTAAAAATGGCAAGAAGGAAGTCACCTTTGCTTAGTCAGACTAGCCCTTTGTATTTAATTTTGTGTTTCGCAAACCAATTGAGTTTTCAATTCACCAAACACTTCTGAATTATATATGCCTAAAATCACTAATTACACAGTCACTTCAATGGATAAAATTCCTTTTTTCTTAAAAAAATATATATATGAAATTAGTTGGACTTAATGGTCTAACGATTAGTGCGTCGTATTGTGATTTATTGATCACAAGTTTCAATATCTAATTCATGGACTAAATCTTTTAATGAAATTATAATATATATATATATAATTAGTTTTTATAATATTCTCTTCAAAAAAATTTGAATATTTAAAAAAAATTAATTTTTATACAAGTAATCTATAAAAGTAGTGTTTGGTTCAATTATCACTATTTAGTTGATATACTAAATTTCTGGAAGATATACTTTCTTAGATTGGAGTGAGTATGTTACTTTCCATGTAGAAAAGAATTGGAATTGTTTACTTTCTAAACTTTTTCTTTTTTGGAACCAAAATTCTTACTTCCCTATAAGTTGAACAATTTGTATAGTTTATACTTTAATATAATATACCATTCAATATATCTTCATTTACATTATTTTTTTTTCCAAAAATATTTACTTTATCTTCATTTACATTATGTTATGTACTAACTAATACCTAATAAATGATCTAAAAAAAATAATACAAAATAAAGGAAATTATTTATTGAATTGAACTTAATTGGAATTTTCTTTTCCTTTTTGAGTAAAGAACTTAATTGGAAGTTTGAAACATTTATCCACGTACGATTATTTTGCCAAATATATTAAAATGTTGTGTGTTCATAAATACTCACGATTTTATTTTATTTTACAAAAATATTTTTAATCTAAACTAATTTTAAGGAGAGAGAAAGAGATAAGAGTCAAATCTGACACAGCTGAAAGGAAATGCTGAGTCTTTATCACTAGACTAGTCACTTGCTCCTATATATAGTCACGATTTTACTTTTCTATTGACATAGTATAATATTTGGTGGCAACCAGCAATTAAAATTGAATAATGTTGTTTATATTTTAAATTAAAATTTTAATAATTTTCAATAATTTAATAGTTTTAAATTAATTTCAATTTTTGTACTTAACCAACTTAATTAATTTAAGCATATAAGAAATCATGATTGATTTTTGTTTCATTTGATGCATTTATTTTGTGTTACTAGTTTATTTCATATTTATTTTTAAATCTTTATAGTAAAATTTCACATGTTATCTTTCCAATTAGTATAAGATCTTTTATTACTTTTCCAATTGGTATAAGATTTTATTATAAGTTTATGAGAATAATATATAAAATTTATATTATTAATTCATGTTATTTATTCAAATTTATTTGTCAACTAAATAAATTAACCAAAGATATTTAATTTATTATTCAAAATAATATTATTTAATTATTTAAATTTAGAATTCTTCATACTAATACTAATTTCTATTAAATAAACGATTGGCATGAAAAATTATTTGCAGAGTTGAAAAATGACATATTTGTAAATTTTTTATATTTGATTTTTTTAAGAAATAAATTAATTACTTACATGTTTAATATTTAACTAAATTGTGATACTTGTCAATTAATTGCTATATAAATATAAAAAATAGGAGTATCTAATTAAAAGAATATATAACTAAATTAATAAATATAACCTTGAAACTTTTAAAATAAACAGTATAAAAAAGTTAATAATGATATTTTCTATTCTATAAATAATTTATTAAAAATTTATTCTTTTGCAATATGTTAAAAATATCAAAATTTATAATTTAATATTTAATTTTGAAGCCTATTCTAGGTATAAGAATCATATTTATTGAAATATTTTAAATATATAATAACTATTATTATGTTTCTAAATATTCGAAACAAAGTTTATAAAGTTTGAAAAAAAAAAATTAATCTAAGTGTTTAGTTTCTAATTATATAATTATAGAAAAAAAAAAAAACTTTTTTTCTAAATGTTCTATTTATATATACTTGCTTTTATAAATTGATTTGATGTAATTTTCAAAATAATTTAATTATTCTATTACTAAAGATTATTCTTATTAGATTTCAACAATTGAAAGATAATTTCAATAGTAAATTAGCAAAAATTATTTATAATTAAAATTCAAACAAAATAAATTTAAAATTTTAAAAGATAATTTAGTAAATTAAAAATTTTAGTAGGACTTTTTGTGAAAAATATCTTCCCATTTCCTTTTTTATAGATAAGTTTAAATATTAAGTTTAAATTGTGATTCGTGGTCAAATATTGTTTATTTTTTAACATGGAAAAAACTCTACACGCCGATTTGCCCTTAAATTATATTAAAATATATTTTCCATATAAATATTTATAAAAATAAAAATATTTTGCTGATTTTAATTTTTTTACCGTCCAATTATTTCGTGCTTCCCATACCCTATCCGTCATCCTTCCCAGCTAATAATTGTTGAACGCAACTAATATATTTGTTTTTTTTTTCGTTATTTAAAAAATAATATAAGTTCATCGTTTTTTTTTTATAATTCACACAATTTATAAATATTCTTAGTTTCTTAATTTTTTTTTTTTTAAATTGGAGATAAGAGATTCCAACTTTTAATCCATCACATACAATTTGCTATTAAATTATGTTTAAATGTACTTTTATGCTTATGAGTTGTTCTTAAACTTACTTTTTAGCCAATATACTAAATTAAATCTCATATAATTTTTTTTAGTTATAAATATTGTATTTGAAATTTTTTAAAAGGAAAATAAGATATTTTATCTTTTTAAAAATACTGTGCATAAACATTTTACAGCATAACCTTATGAATGAAAATGTATGCCTAAAAATTAGCCTCCACCTAAGTCAAAGTGTTTTAAAAAGTCAATATTTGTGTCATAAGTAGCTCATTAATGCCTTGAAAGCGATTTGTTAAAATTTTAAGAAAAATATCTTACATATATTAAAAAAAATCAAAACGTTCGGTTAGTAGAAAATTACAAACCGATTTGATTAGGAAGAAAATAAATAAATAAATAATAAGAAAAAACTATTAAAATTTTATTATGACAAGTGTTGTACTTTGTTTAGCAGAGGAAGTGACAAAAGATTGAAAATTTTGAATGGATTCTATTACATAAATACCTTATAATTATTTATATATTTAAAAAATTAAATTAAGAAAATTTTTTAAAAATAAAAGAGTAAACTATGTAAGCATCACTCGTTTCCTCAGATAATAAATAAATAAATAAATAAAATATATATAGTATAATTTGATTTAAAAATTACTGACAAAAAATGTATGAGATTACTTCATCTCTATTGTTAGATTACTAACAGTTTTTTAATGTAATTTACACATTAATTATGTTATAGTTTAAATTTCAATTATTAATTATATATAAATTAATTTTTTTTAAAGAGTATATATATTTAATATTGAAAAATATTAAAAAAAATTAGTATCATAATATTTTTATTAAATATGAACTGAATCTATTAATAAATAATTAAACTAATTAATTTTATTATAATTTATTTAATTAAAATTTAAAATGATATTTCTTATTAAAATATATTTTATATATAATTAATTATAATGAATAATTATATAGTATTTTACTTTAATATAATCTAAATTTAAGAAATAATAATTAAAATATTTATTATTTGAATATGATTTAAATTTTTTATCTAATATTATATATTAGAATATACTTTAAATTTAATTAATTAATTATTATAAATAATTATATAAAAATAATTTTATTCTGAATAATATAAATTTTATAGAGATATTTTGAGTGAAGTCAAATAAACCTCCAATTACCACATATATGATATATATATAGATATAGAAAACTAAAATGCAAAAGTTCCATTTGTTTTTCTATTTTTATATTAGAGACATTAATGACTAGTAATTAGGATTAAAAAAAACCTAAAATAGATGTATATATATATATATTTTTTTAGAAAAATAGACATAAATGGAGTGGATTACACTTTTCTCATTTAGTAATTTTGAAAATTTTGCACTTTATATAAAAAATAAAATTAAATTATGTAGATTAATTATACCCAAATTCAAATTTTGTTGACTTAATTCAAGTTAAAATACGAATTAATGTTGTGTTAAGAGGAGCTGGTGGCGTGGTGGAAATAATTACTTATTTGAAAGCCATATCACCACTGCTAACATATTAATATACGAGGCCTGGTTTCAAAAATTAGTGGTGTCGGAAGTTCGAAAATTTAAAATAATCGGATTCGGATTGGACCGAGTGTGTTTTATTTTATGCACAACCCAACCCCTAATGGCTAATCGAATCGGAATTAAATGGTACAATCACAGCCGTTCATCAAGGACAAAGAAGAAGATGATCACAAAGTCTGCCACATGGTTGGTTTAAAGACACGCGTTGTTGTCTAACTCAAAATGCATTAAACACTCGCTCCAGTCTTCCCTTTCTCTGCTTCAAAACAAACAACCACTCACCCTAACTCGCACTTCACAAATTAATCCATTCCAACTACTTCACTACACCTTCATTTATAACCCATAACTCAATCACAACCGTCCATCTCAAACGCACTACACAAACGCTCCAGATTCAAACAAACAAACCCAGGCTTCCTTATATTGACAAAAGCTCCCATTCTTGGTTGATCTATCCGTCTTTCTGAGCTCTCTCTCTCTCTCTCTCTCTCAAAATCCATTTTTCAAAAAAAAAAAATGGAACATTATATAAAGATTGTAATGATTTTGATGTTCTTGAGTAGCAGTGTAAAAGGAGCAGGAATAGCAGAAGAGTGTAGTACAGAAGTACAGAAGGTGATGCCATGTTTGACTTATGCAACTGGAAAAGGAAATGTGCCGACGAAAGATTGCTGTGATGCAGTGAAAGTGATGAAAGAAAATGATCCAAAGTGTCTTTGTTTTATAATGCAACAAACCCATAATGGAAGTGCTCAGATTAAGAGTTTGGGTATTCAAGAAGCGAGGTTGCTTCAGCTTCCTTCTGCTTGTCAGCTTCAAAATGCTAGTGTTAGCTTTTGCCCTAGTAAGTTTCTTTCTTTGTTTCTTTTCTTATCAGAAAAAATATGCACAAAAATCTTTATCTCTTTCATTTCTTGGTAAATATATATATATATATATATATATGACAAAAAGATGCAGAAGAATCTTTCTTTCTTTCATTTCTTGTGAAATATATGAGAGAAAAATCTTTCTTTCTTTGATTTCTTGTAAAATATATGAGAAAGATGCAGAAAAAAATAAAAGTTGTGATAGTCTTTAGTTATAAATTAAAAGGGTATAAATTTAAAATTGATTTTTATTCTAAATTGCATGTCAAACATGGAATTGTTGGTGAATTATGTATATATGTTTGTTTTAGTGCAAATCAAAATGGTAAATTTGGTCTAATGTTATTTGAAAGTCCTCTCTATTTTACCAAAAAATTAACTGGATATTTTTCTCTTTGACCAAATTAGTCAAAATGCTGATGCTCACCTCTACCCTTTTCGCCATACCCATTTTGGATATATATCAAATAGCGAAGAAGATTCAAGTTGATAAGAAAACAAACAAAATTTATACATACCTATCAACAAAAAGTTTTAAGTTAATTGGTCAATTATCATCATTAATTTCATAGTTGTGTTGTTTAAACTACTAAACTAATGGTAATTAATTTCTAATAGAGTCAAATTTCTGAAACCGGAAATTTTCTTATAATTCTCCCGAGGCTTTTCGAAAGTCAAATCTCAGGAAGTGCCAAACCCTCTTAGCCTAATGCTATAATCCATGGATTGTGGTACCGAAAGGGTTGGCTCAAGAAAAGGGGCACCCTTGCTTGGACATTAGGTTCGATTCTCACCTTTTTCCTTCTTCTAACTCAAAACTCAAAATGATCGGCACACAGGACTTTTCTTGTGTGTTACAGGTTCGATTTCGAGGCTCCAAATTCATGTCGAGTGACATTTGGGGCCTCTAGCCATGTGAAGAGTAAGAATTATATTTATGAAGAACTCTGTATATAAAATAAAAAAAATCCCAAATGTAGTGTCTATTAGAATTAATTTACAACTTAAGGGAGTCTTCAGTGCATTTTATATGATAAAAAAAAAAATGGTAGTATCATATAATCCCTAATTTTTTTCCTTAATTACTAATCAGTCCCTGTTTTATTGTTTTATTTACCATGTTATATGGAAGCAATTTTGATTTGTGTATTGGATATTTGGATGACAGAACTACTTGGAATATCTCCTAGCTCCCCAGATGCTGCAATTTTCACAAACACTACAGCATCAACCTCAACTCCTGCTTCTGCTACCGGAACTTCATCATCGCCGGATAAAGCTGACGGCTCCTCAGACGGAATAAAGCATGCCCCCCCACTTTCCGGTCCTTTGGGCATTGCTATGGCCATTTTTATCTACTCTTTCTCTAATGTGTTTACGCCTATGTTCTAATGTTTGAAGGTGTAGTTTGGTTTTCTCCTTTTCTTTTTATGGTTGTTTTCTGAACTTTCAACGATCCTGGTTTCGGCTGTTATTATGCATTTTGTTGTAATATTAACTTATTTGACTTATTTATAACATGCTTTGTGGTTTAGGGATATTATCTTCAATGCACTTTTATATACCTTTGATTTCAATTTTCTTTTTTTATACAATACTAAAAGTTCATAATTTTTTTTTTAATTTTAAAAAATTAAAAAATAACAGCAAGGTGCCCATTGCTTATGCTTTTGGTTTATAAAAAGTGCTTATAAAAAAATAAGAAAAAAAAATTAACAGAAAAGAACAACTTAAAAGTTAAAAAAAAATAATAAAACAAATAAATGACTTATTTTTAAGTTAAAATGTTTTTAAATGCTTTTATATGTCAAACACCTTTAAAATGATAATTTAAAAACTAGCAAACAAGCATTTTAAAGAGCCTCTAGTGATGGATTTTTTACTAAGGAATCAACAAAAGAAAAGCAGAACATCAAAATCATAATGTGCCACTTGCCAAGCTCATCACATCAATTTTAAGAAACAAACCAGATATTAATCTCCATTTAAAATTCAAATTGAAACAAAAAACAGAAAAAATCTTAGGTATTGTCAAGTTTGAACTTTCTGCATTTCAGACAACTAAAATGAAACTTCCTACCTATCAGATTCCTCCAATAATTCTGTCAGCTTCTTTTTTCATGTTGAACTCCCATGCCTCCATGAGGTAGAAGCGACAAAGACAGCTTAGTTTCGTTCTCCTTCAGTGAAACAGCTTCAGCAAAGCTCTTGGACATTTTCCTTATGAAATCACTAGAAATTGGAATGGGATTTTGTTCGCCGTCTCCGATCGCTGGAGCAGATGCCACTAGGCTTGCTTGTTGATGCTGTCTTGACTTCCTTGCCTGCATCGCTTTCTGCCTCTCTTCATAAAAATGAAAATCGTCTAGGATAGAGGAATGGCTTTCATAGTTTTTAAATATTTTTAACATCTCAAGGCCATGTTCCAGCTCCACCTGTAAATAAGAAATATAAGTATATAGAAACAGAGCAAGTACAATAGAAGAACACTATGCAGAATCAGGTTTCAGTTTCAGGGAACAAAAAACACAAGATATTCAATGCAGGCATAGGCTTTAGTATGCATGCATCTATTGAACTATGGTTCACCACTCGACCAAAGTGGCGGACCTAGAAAATTTTGTACAAGGGGAGTTAATATCAAATGAAGAACATAATGAAAGCTATTTTTATAAACTTTGGAGGGTCATTATGAGGTTATTTCGTAAATTTTGAGGGGTCATATAGTTAAACATATACAAAATTGAATAAAATAAAAAATAAACTAGGTTCAAGTGACCCCCAATTCTTGAACATGGGTCCGCCAAAGCAGGAAATATTCACAACCTACAAACATTCACCGAAGAGACAACTTTTGAAGTGATCATTGAAAGTAGGAATCAAACTAATGTTTCATTTAATCGTGAAGCATAATAATGTGCTATTAAGTTGTCAACTCAATTAAACAAGAGCTATCAGAAGGAAAGAGCATTAAAGCCAACAGCATGGGTTTGTAGAGGTAGCATTTTATCTCATGCTTAAAAATACTGAGGAATTCAAAAAGCCATTCTTGAAAAGAACTCGAAAAAAGAAATCAACTTTGAGTATTGGTAATAGCTTTTATTTGACGAAAGATGAATATTAAATTCATTAAAGTGTAGAAAAATGATTTGATAGTGTCGTAAGTCATGGGCCTAGCTTCGACACTTTCTAGTTATTGATTACCAAGCAGTACAAAATATCACTTGCAACCAGCTGAAAACATCTGTAAAGAAGCAAACGATCCAGCAAAAAATGGAACCAAATTAGCAAATGACCATAAAAACACAACTGAATTCATACCTCTTGAGTATCTCTACTATTAGTGACTGGCTTGTTGTCATTATTTTCAAGCACAATATGACGAAACTGATTGTTGGGTACATCTTTAATAATGTGCCACTTGACAGGAAACTGCCCAGACCACTTATCTTGCTGCCAGTAATCCACACTCTTGTCAAAATCCACAGGGCCAATCATCTCAGCTACTCCACAAAACTGGGCACTAGCATTTACCTGTATATATAATTGAGCAATGTGAAAACAAGGATTGTCACAAGAGTATCAATTCTATCTTCGAGGTTTTTATAGTATGCTTAAATGAAGGAAGCTTTGCTTTTTATCTAAGAAAATCATTAAAAACAAGGTTATCCAATGAATGAAAGGAAGCATATGTCTAATAGCTAGTTATATTAACTAATTGTGAAAGTGTAATATAGCTATTACAAAAACAAAAAAAGACAGAACCACACAGCTAGAATGCTTTTTCTCGCATATAGAAATTACAAGCTAGATATAAACATTAATTGAGAGATTGGGGGGTAAGCTATATGGCAAGATGCATTAAATTTGCTGGACATACAATGTGTAGAGGCCTTTTCAAAATTCTTTAAGACCACTAATTAGCAAGTAAAAACCAAAATTGGTACTATAAAAAGGCACGCGGTTGAACCAAGGAGTGCCATACTAACATGTCAGTTTCGGGTTGGCAATTGTGCTCGTTAGAATATTGGTAAGCACTAGGAGATTAAGAGAATTACCGAAAACAACAGAAAGACTGGACATGCCCCTTTCTTTTCAATAGCCTCATTATAAGCAGCATCTAGTTTCTTATTGCCATTTGGAGTGCTAGCCCAAACACTATACTTTATGCTCTTATGAACATTATCTTCACTATAAGACTTTATAACAAAAAATTTTGCAACCTTGTAGTCAGTGACAAAATCTAGACGATTGTAGGACTCAAGGTAAACGTCAGAAACTCCACTCCTGTGATTATCAATGACTGAACCATTTACTGCTACTGGACCTCCCCTTGGCTTGAAAGCCCTTGGTCCTCTGTTTCGCTCACCTAATGTATCAAGTGCAACATTACAACTGCATGATAAGTCATTGCACCTTCCTGCCTGTCTTGCTTCATGAAGAGTGGGCCAGCTCTGCCCATTCATTCCAAACATAGAAGAGGAAACAACATCATAGCCAGAGTGCCGACTGTTTTGACCTTGAGAATAGCTTTTGAAGCTGGATCCCAGACGAGATCCAAAACCATAAAATGATTCCTTCTGTTGAGAAGCCTGAGAAAAATTTCATTGTTAGATTATACGCTAAAACTTAATAATACGAATAAATCTTGTAAAACTAAAAGGATCCACTGCTTTCCATTTAGTAAAAGAAATAAACAGTCAGAGCGGCTTCTATTCACGGAATAAAACTAACCGTTCCAAAGTGGTTCACAGACAAATCCAGTGAACCAATAGGTTTTGAACCAGCTGTTGATGATGACAAATGCACCAAAGAACCTTTCCCGCTTCCAGTTTTTGACCAATCTGTCCACAACCCACTATTTTCAAGGCTGTCATATCCTTGCTGCAAATATTTAAAACCTCCAGATTCTCCTGAAAATTTGTTTCCTCTGCCAAAAGATCCTAGAGAAGGCACATAACTTGGTTGAGGCTCAAACATGTTGCCATCTCCCCGGTGATCATTGTTAATTGGAAACTTGGCAGAAGAAACTGAGGTGTGTGAAGAAATGTTTGGAATATTTGGTGATATAAGTTGTTGGTAGTATGATGGGTCAGAGTATGGCAACTCTCGGACATTATATAGTTGGCCGTGACAACTTACAGGATGGGGTGGTGTTGCAAACGAGGCATACAACCTTTGTGGCATTTGTGGAGTGTATCCACCATAACCATGGTATGCAAGTGATGAAGAATCAGTGTAGACACCCTTATATAAGATGAAAAGGAAACAAATAAGAGTAGAACTTTCAAATACTCGGAGATGGGGAATAACATGTATTGGGAGGTGAAGACAAATAAATACTCTTAGATTCTTACATAAGAACTACATTCCAAGCCTTCAGCATTAACATCTGGAAGGGTGCCCCAATTACCTACCAAATTCCCATTACCTGAGTTGCAAAAATTGAAAATAAGGAAAACTTGAAATTGGTATTCCATGGTTATCCAAGACCATCAACAAACATAATCCCTCGTAACTCCGTCAATGGGACACTCATTCAACATGTATCAATTAAGCATACAGTCTCAGAATCAAAGAATTCATAGAAGTGTTCTCTAACATTCATTTGACTAAGATACATGTCTGAATGAGTATTGAACAAATTGTTGAGAGTTGAAAATTTATGCAGATAAATGACAGCTCAGTCAAAAAGAGAAACAACGACAAAGAAGAATTGCTATTTCCAAAATTTCTCAGTTGTTACACCTGAAACAAACAATGCCAGTTTATGAACAATATATCAAAGTGGTTTCCCTTAAAATTCCAGTACAGAAATAAAGCAAGGTCCAGATTTAGGATATCCAAGACCACAAAGTGTCAACTGAATTGGGCAACACACCCATCATACAATTCTGATCTGAACTCAACACATTAAATCCCATCGACTTGAGTTCACATTTTGAATATAGCAAAACAAAATATAAATAAATTGCACCAACTTACAAGAAAAAGCATACCATTACTTCTACATTCTACAGAAAAATATAAGAAACTAACCTCCATGATAGACTGACTGTGCCTGAGATGGACAACCACTGTGTGAGGCATCACCCCTCAGAGAACCAATAGCAATAGCAGCACCCGAAGATTCAAGCACATTTTCATCTATGGCCAGAGAAGGCTAACAAAATATTTCAAAACACTTGTCAGCGAGCTTATATATTACATACACAAAGGAAACTGAAATTATACATGGAAATACTAGCAACTACCTGATCCTTTGACATGTTTGGACCTAAAAATTTTCTTGTACAAGAACAAATACAGCTACAACGTCCAGGCTCCAGCAATACCTACAATTCAACATTTCAACAAACCAAGTGAATCTTCAAAGCAATAAACGAAAACTAACATTAATTATAAATGAATCCTTAGTAGAATGATCATAAAAGTTACCACATTGAACACAGAAAAAATGTAACATAAAAACTTCGTAATGCTCTGTTAGATAAACATGAGCCAGAAAATAAAAGAAACCCAATAGATATCTTTAGATAAGCATGGATTGCATTACAAATTGCACATTATACCCAAAAATCTTCGCAATAAATTTCCAGGATCATTCCATATCTTTTCCTTGATCATCATAATGTTATCATAAATAAAAAATTCTCACCACCACCAATCAAACAATCCAAATAAAAACACTAATGATCATTCCAAAATTCTTCAAAATCAAACACGCCGAACAAAATTCAACACAATTAATCAAAAAAAAAAAAAAAAACAGTATACACAATTTCTGGTCTTTTTTCTTTTGAACTTTTGATAATCGTGTTTAAAGAACAGAAACATTTATTATTCTATAATGGGGTTGTTGCGTACCAATGAATAAGGTTAAGCGATCATAAGTCTTGAGTGTTGTTGTGTAGCGTACGAGTAGTAATAAAAGAAGAAAATAGCGAGAAGGACAGAGAGAGGTTGTGTTTTAAGAAATGGTTTTTTAGTGTTTGGCAAGTGAGAGAGTGAGGGAAAATAATAGGAAAGCGAGGTTTTAGGGCGCTAACAGAGAGAGAAGAAGAAGAAGGAGAAAGCGAAGCATCGGGAGTGATGAGTAGCACCACGGCAGGCAGATGCAAACGTAACTGCAACTTCACATTTCGCTGCCCAGTTGGCTCAACCTTACTTGTCCACCTGCTCTCCGATGTATGTACTGTTCCTGTGTATTTGAGGTTATCTTTGTAATTGTAATTTTTATTAATATTGTTATTTTTTAATATAATTAATACTCCATTTATTTTATTGTCAATTACTCCATTTATTTTATGCTTAACATGTTAGTTTTTTTTATATTTAGAATGAAATAGCACATTTAAAACTAATAGATAATAAATACTAAATAGCACATGGTTTTTAAAATATAATAAATAATATATTTAAAAAAATAAATTAAACTCAAATATGCACTATTAAAAAAAAAAGAGATAAAGTACACTTTTATATGAAATTATGTATATATCATATTCTAACCAACTATATGAAAATTTTATGGTTGGTTGCTAAAACTTATAATATTTTTTAATATTATCTTTTTATTTTCTTTAAATAAAATAAAATAAAAAATGAAACAGGAATAAAAAATAAAAATAAATGTGTTATTTATTTTATTTTTCAAAAATTTTCCAATATAATAAGCTAAATTTATTTACTTAGATTTCTTTTTTCGACATTTTTTTTCAAATCATTTATAAATACAAGTAAAATAAATTTTTAGCAACAGTTAGAAGAAAAAAATAGCAGTAAAAGTTTAGGTATCAAATTGCACTTTTACTCTGTCATAAAAAGGAAAAAAAAGAAAACACTACCTAAAAACTTACATATCGCGATTCCGAGCTTCCCTCTTTTCCTCCTTTGCCCGTTCATACGAAGGTAAGAATAGCAGTTTAGGTTCCCAATCCAAAACCGGAGATCTGTTACTTTCCGCAGAATCTATATATCGCCGGCCATGTCTCAGGTACTTCACATCCTGATTTTTCAATTTTTGGTTAATTATTCTGTAATGGAGTTAATTTTTCAGGATTTCATCTGTAGAACCCTAGAATGTTTCTCTCTTAAGTTTTATTTTCATTTCTGTTTCCGTTTAGAAATTATTCGAGGAATCGAAATTTACGGAGTGTTTTTTTCGAATCTTGCTTTAATTTCTGCAGTTTTGATATTTGGTGTGGAAATTATGCAATATGTTTAGTTTTTAATTATCTATGAACCTAGAATTCACTTTTGTTAGTTTTGGGCTCAGGTTGACAACAGAAATTCCTCTGCAGCCAAGCGGGCTAGGACTGATGGTATTCTTACTATTTGCATTTGTTTTCTGCTTTGATTTGGATAGAATAATTCTGCTGGTGCTTTGAACGTGATGCGATAATTGGAAATTTTATTCGGAGATACGTGATTATATGGTTTGAATTACTTGGACTATGTAATTTGAGTGGCGGGAAGCTTAACAATTGGACCAAACTGTGAAATATATCGATTAATTGCCTATTGTTACTTTTTTTTTTTATTTTCACTTTTCCTATTAATTTCTTAACTTTTATTTTATAGGTAGTCGCAGGGAAGATGATTGGACGTGCCCAAGTTGTGGCAATGTGAACTTTTCATTCAGGACAACTTGCAACATGCGGAATTGTACCCAACCCAGGCCAGCTGATCATAATTCTGTAAGTTAAGCTTTGAAGTAATAGTATGAAGTTTTATTTAGTGAAGAGATGTCATTGTTTGTCTCTAAAATTCGGATCAGACTTTCTTTTTTTTCTTTTCCCTTTTAGTATTAGTTGGAGCTGAATTAGGTTTGTTGTGATTGTGTGCATCTATCATTACTTGCTATCAGATATAGTATGAGATTCAAGTGCATCCTTGCATCCTTTAGTTTTAGTAAACTAATAATTGACCAAGTTTCTGTCGCAGGCAGTTTGAATTGATATCTGGCCACATTTTTTTAATGTTGCACTGGTACTTGTCGGTACCGGAATAATCAAAGCGACGTGTCTGAAAAGACTTGCAATTGGTTCCTTATTAATGTCGGCCTAATACAAGAAAGGACAATTAATGAGAAATTTAATTTAATATCGACTAAAATTGATAGAAAGTATAGATTAAAAATTGTGTATTATTTTTTTAATTGATTTCACAAAAATACTATATCTAACCATCTGATTCATGATGTTTTTATTTAGAAAAAATAATGGCTCCAATTCTCTATTTGACAACAATTATTATTAACCATTCAAAACGCATTGATGAATTCTTGCATTTTTTATTATTTTTTTTTATACTCCCTTTTTCACATTATTTTAACTTGCTTTACTTATTAAAAACACCTGAGTTATCTTTTTTTTTAAATTCTAAATCTACATTTGTTTCTTTTTGTTCCAGAAATCTGCTATGAAGCCAGTGCAACCCCCACAGAATTACTCATCATCAGCTCCTTATGTAGGTTCTGGTGCACCTTCGTCAATGTATATGGGTGTGCCGCCATATGGATCATCCCTTTTCAATGGATCTTCCATCCCTCCATACGAAGTTCCATTTTCTGGGGGTTCAGCTTACCATTATAATTATGGAAGCCGCCTTAATGCGGGAAGTCCTTATAGACCATTGCACATGCCTGGACCACCACCTTATTCTGGAGGATCTATGATGGGAAATGGTACATTCCTGTTCATGATTTCGTTATTTGTTAGTTTGGGGTTTTGTTTTTATTCTTATGTTTCCTGGTTCTATTAACAGGCTGCCTTGCCTTTAATGTAGCCTTATTCTCTATACCATATTTTTTAGTACTAAGCATTTTAATGATCGATGACTTTCTCCTCTCTCTCAGGTGGGATGTACGGCATGCCCCCTTTGGTGGACCGATACGGATTGGGCATGCCAATGGGCCCTGCTGCTATGGTAGGATAAATAATTACTCATAATTGGCAGTCGGAGTGGATTTAATATTGTTCTTTGAACATAATAATGTAACTTGTTTAGACAGTGACTTTTACTGTCCATCTATATTCCCATTCAGCACCAAGGTTTAATAGCATTACTCAGAAAAGTGGGTTTAAAATGCTATTGGAAAGGGGAAAAGAAAAAGTTGAAACTATTATAGAGCTGTTTTGAGATTTTATGTTTAACTCATCTCATATTTGCCTTATAGTCTTGTATGAATCAATATAGTGACTCCCTCAACTGCTCCCCTCTAAGATTCTGCATCCTTCATTTGTTTTATCTTTTAAATGTGATTTTGAGTTCACAAGTTCACTTTTTTTACTTGCTAGGGGCCAAGGCCAGGTTTTTTCCCAGATGAAAAATCTTTGAAAAAGGGCGCAGGTCTGTCATTTTTGTATGATGTGGATGAATATTAACTATGGAACTTTTATGTGGTTTAATATCTATGTCTTCTTCTTCTGATGCATGTGTAGATGCAACTCGTGATAATGACTGGACATGCCCAAAATGTGGCAATATCAACTTTTCTTTCAGAACTGTTTGTAACATGCGAAAGTGCAATACACCAAAGCCAGGATCCCAGGTTTGTTTTTTTCTTTTTACCCTAAAGATACTTGAGCCCATTTGTTTGAATCTTATTTATACTTATCTTTCATTATTCTATACTTGGCCTTTATTGCCTTCATTAATCTTTTGGACCCAAGCGTGAGAAGTTAATTAGATTGTTTTTAATATGGCTATATATCTGTTCCTGATAACTTTATCTCGTAATTGCAGGCTGCAAAGTCAGAGAAAAGTGCTAGTAAGTTCTCTCAATCTGTCAAGATAGTGGGCTTCATATTTTTGGATTTGATTCTTATGTACTTCTCTTGATTTTCAGAACAAAAAATGCCTGATGGAAGCTGGAAGTGTGAGAAGTGTAACAACATAAACTACCCATTTAGGACCAAGTGCAACAGGCAGAACTGTGGAGCTGAGAAACCTGCAGAGTCAAAGAAGTCTCCTTCACCAGCAGCAGATGAGAACAATCAGGTTTGTTATGCGATTCATCTTGTTTGTATTTCTATATGTGGCTCTATACTTGTGTTTTCATTAATTAATTTTGTACCCTTCACAAACTCAATGAGGATTAAAAAGATTCTATCAAGGCAAACCCTTTCCCTTCCCGTATCTTTCCTTCCCTTAGCTCTTCATCACATCTTTATTATTCTGTACAGTCGATTATATTTATACTTGCAGCAATTGATTTGCAATTGTCTATTGTTCCAGTGAGTACTAGGACATTTTTGAGGTTTGAGAAGGTCCAGAGTTGTCGTCCAGCATTGCTCAATATGGGTGTCTGAAAGTCAGTTGTGTCGTCGTCCTCATGTTGCAGCAGTTGTCAAGTTACTCTAGCTTCTCATGATGTCTGTCAACTTGTTGTATTACTTGCACTGATATTTTATGGTCTTTATGGAACCTTGATGCATTATGTCTCTGTCAGCTTAAAATCTGGCAAAGATTTACAGGTTGGTTCTGGTTTCCTATTTCTAGTTAGGTTTTTGTAATTTTGGTATCAACTCATCTAATACAAGTCAATATGGCTACCATGAACTTAGTATGCTGCCGGAAGCGTTTATCTTGTTCATTTGGATTGTTTTGTCTCACCGCCATTCAGTATCATCATATAGAATAAGATGGTTTTTGCTAGAAGCAAGTGAGCTACCTAATTCCAAAATTAATTTGGTCTGAACTTGTGAATGTGTCGGGGAGTTTTGTAGCTTGAATCATTGCATCCACTTCCCTTCCATTATAGTTGTTTGTGTGACATGAAAGTTAGAGTCCGTCTACTGTCAAAATCAAAAGTATGAACCGGCTGAAAATCTTATGGTTCATGGTTAGTGCTGTTATGTTTGTAAATTTACCGGAGTTTCAGCAGTTGTTTATTACCTAGTCACAAATTTGTGCTCTCTGATCCTTCCTTTCAATCCAAGTTTGTTTAACCTGTAAATGCTGCTCAAACGAAGGCTGAATTAGGATTCTTTCCTACTAGCCTGCATTTTAAGTCACTTTTTTTTTTTATTTCGGTTGCTTATAGGATTTTGAATTGAATACTACTTAAGACTTGCTGTTATAATTAAATCTTTTGTTTTAGTGTTGTCTGAATGCACGACATATCGTTTAAGGTAATACACATTTAAAAACTGGAGTAGAACTCAGTGGATTTTGTAGCAGCTTTCCAGTATCTAGCTGCGTTAATTTGAGGGAGAATCAAGTTTTTAGTTAAGGTGTTTGAGTGAAAAATGTTTATGTTGTAGATCATAACCATGCAATTCCTCAAGATAAGATGTAACTTACAAGAAAAAAATGTTACTTTCACTTTTTTTTTTCTTATTAAAATTGGCATATATGCACAACATTGTGACCCCCACTGTTGCAATGGTAGCTTGTTCTGCCTCAGATTGTGCGGTTTGGTCAACTATTCCGGTTTGCTTATAATAATAAAGTTGGCATATATGGATTTTTTTTTTTTAAATAAAAAATAAGACTGATGACTGAAATATTAATGTCTTTTCCCGGTACTTATTTCTTTTTGGTAATGTAATAATATTCAACAAGCAAATGTGTTGGGATAATTATATGCAAATGCAATAATGGATCATGGATGTACAAGGAATGGAATGCTGTTTCATTAAAATTATGACATTATAAGCAACTTGTCTAAATAAAATTACCGAAATTTATAGTTTTAATTTGATTTATTATCACAACCCATGAGTGATCGTTGCTATAAACTGTCGTGCTTTTTCCAGAAAAAAGAACAAAAAATAAAATGAAAATATTAACACTTGCCTAAATTTCAGTTGCTATATCTATTTTTTCCCCTTTTGTTATTGCACAAATTGGCACATTGGTACCCGAATGCTCTTTACCTACAATAATTGGGTTAAATGGTCTAATTTGTTTAAATTAAATTGTTAAATATCGAGTAAATTAGTTGTACTAATTTAAACAAAAAAAGGGTCTGAAAAATGAATTTTTAAGGACTTCCTAAATCAGGCAAAATATAACCTTTTTCAAAAAATGGCAAGATATCGTCGTCAATATCATATGCGTAGTACCGTTAATTATTATGGGGAAGGGGAAGAAATCAAAAGTGCCACGTGCAATCTGTTACACGTGTGGACGAATATTGGAATGTAAGATTACGAGAGATATGCTGCCATAGAATAATACAAACATAGAAAGAAATATGAAATACAAAATAATAAAATGCATAAATATATACATATATGGAATGCAATTTATTTTTTATTTGAAAAAAAGATATGGAATTTAAATCGCTTATAAGAACTGATTCTAAAAATAAAATCTGTAATTGATAGGGTGGGAATATATCAAAATATGGTAAGAAATCTTCTTTACATCTCATAGACTCCTATACATATATATTCTGAACGTATAATATAATTCATCTCTTTCTCGTTTTCATTTTCTAATATAATAAGTAGAAAAAATTCTTAGGAAGAAGAAGACGATGGTTTTAGAATAAAAAAGAAGGTAAAAAGGGGTTATGCCTGGTTCTCTGTATGCCACAGGCTGAGTTCAATCTTTTGCCTTTTGATTGGCTCTGCCAGTGGCATGCATTGAACCAAGCATACCATATCCTCTCTTTATTTGTATATGTTTTGAGCTTTATTATCTTAACTTTACTAGGATTTTGATATTATTGTTTTTGTTTTACCTAGGTACTTCTTTTCATTAACCTTGCTGAAAATTGCACAAGAACCTTATTTCTCCAATAACCCATAAACTCATTAATTTTCTTTGTTTCTATATTTTAAAAATATATTTTTCTTTATATTTTAATTTTATTAGACTAATTTTTTCATACATTGGTCCAACAACATATTTTGAAAAACATGGAAAATAATATTGTAATTTTTGACTTTTTTTTTGTGTCTATATATATAACTATAATTTATGACTTTCAAAAAAAACTATAACTTAAGATAATATTAGTTTAAAAATTCAAAATAATGTTATGTTATGGTGAGCAAACACGCTTGAAAGAAATTAAAATGCCGCCATTAAAGAAATAAAGTCATTAGAGGTCAGTCATAAACCATTACACGACACATGTTTTTCGAGTTAAACTATAATTTCATTTTAACGTAAGTTTAAAAATTAAAAAAAAAAAAAAAAAAAAAGCTTTAAGCTTATTTTTTAAGATTTATAGAATTTCCGGTTTTTTTCAATTATTGTTTCTCACCAATTAAGACTCAAGATGAAGGCTTGATGAAAATTGTTTAAAAAAAATACTTAAAGAGCTCTGCATTTAATATTGTTGGACTAAAAAGAGTCACTGTAAGTTTTTTTTTTTTTTTCCTAAAAAGGCGCTTTCTAAATTTCTATGGGACTAAAAATTGTCTCTTTAATTCTTATTCTCTCTTTCATTTTTCAAGATTTCTTTTGTCTTACAGAGAAGAAAGCAAAAGTTGGTGTGTGATGATGTTGTCGTTTGTTCACTATGCGACGGTCTATGATCATCTCTCGCTAACCTCCAGCAACAATAGTCTGGAAGGTCAGGTGGCGTGGCAATCGAGAAGAGGGATCGATTTGTGGAAATCGATCAAAGAACTTAATCCTCTTCCTCTCTACCTTCGTCTTCTCCGGTTGTTGTGAGAACTAGCGTGCGATGGTTCTCGCCGTCGTTTGCTTTTCTACAAGGTGGCTTAAAGATTGGTGATGGCTGAAAGGTTGCTTAGTGGTTTTCGAATGAAATCGCAATAGAAAAGAGGAATGTTGTTCCTCGCGTTTTCAGGCGAACCAAGCTCCAATTGGTGCCGGAGTGGAGTGCTTTTGGCAACACAAGCGTTGCGCAACCAATGGAGCTTCTTCTGGCGGCAATGTGGCTTGATTCGGGTCGGCTACATTTCAAAGGGTGGCTGGGATTTAGGTCTTCTGCAGGTAGAAGATAGAGTTTTGGAACATATATGAAATAGCACTCAAAGTTTCATGAGTTTTATAGTTGGATTCTTTAGGAATTAAAATGTAAATAATATGATTATTTATGACAGCTTATGGACAAATTATCTTAACAGATTATAAATAGTTTTTGAAAATAATTATTTTGGAGGTTTTTTTTTTTATAAAGAGTTCTTTTAATCTCAATTTATTAAAAATAATATTTTAATTCCTTAAAAACTAAGGGACCCTTTTAAAAAAAAAAAAAATCTTATAAGAAGGGTATTTTTGTCCTTCTACCAAATTATTTCTTACCAATTAAGACTCAAGTCGAAGGCTTGATGAATATTCTGGATTACTATTGTTATTGTTTAAGTTTTATGTTTTCCCTTTTTTTTAATAATAATAATAATAATAATAATAATAATAATAATATAATAATAATAATAATAATAATAATAATAATAATAATAATAATAATAAAACAAGCTTGTTTAGAGTGGTTTAATTTTCCTTTTTTTTTTAACTTTCACGCAAACTGTTTTTAAAATAAAAAATTGTTTTAAATGAACCACAATATCTAGTTTAAAAAAAAAAAAATCTCCAACCATGTCTAAACAAATAATTTTAAATAAAAAAAAATAATAATCAAAAACCAAAAAATGTTTTAAAAAAATTAAAAATTAAAAACATGCAACATTAAGTCCTTAATTTACTCCTTTTGAACAAATTTTAAACCAAAATTAAAAATTAAAGAAATAGCATACTACCATCAAATGGCCGAAGAAGAAAAATAAACTAATTGGGAAAGAAAAATCTTAGTTTCCATATTTGTAAGTTATTAATTAATCTCTTTTTGACAGAAGATGCTATATTCATAACACCTAATTAAGGGTGATATTTTTAGAGCAAGTAAACATTTATTTTTGACAAAATTACCCTCATTAATTAATCAATAAACAAACCAAATTAGTGCTAATAACTGATGCAAAAACTTTTGATCAATAGCCAAAGGTGGCAAAGGTCATTTTAATTCAAATAAAAAAGGAGATTTGCCATCTGATACGATGCCCCTTTTTCACTTATTTTCAGTAGTTTCATCTACTTTTCTTATATTATATAGGTAGTAGCCACAATAAACCCATAACTTAGCTATAAAATTTGAACTTCTGTTTACCTTAAATGAAAATTCAGCAAACCCACTACTTCAAATCGGAATCTAACAACCGGTGCAAGAAAACTAGTTCCTGTAGTAACCAGAAAAACACGAATCAGATCACGCAGAAACAAGTAGACGAAGAAACATAATGTTCTTGTCTAGATTTAAACAGTATGCATACCTTCTTTAGCGAGCACAAACTTATTAACCAGAAAATTTTGATTCAACTTTTAGTAGTCAGTTCAAATGACTAGAGTAGAAATCATTGTCATATGTGCTCCTTAAGAGTTGGAACTCTTGGAAGTAACCATTACTATCGTTATTGTCTGTAGCCGTCAAAGTATGCACCCGAGTGTCGGAATGTTGTTCGCCCTTCCAGTAATCAGATGGCCCAAATATCGATCCTTGGGGCATGATCAGTGGCTGAGGAGGCAGACTGGTGTGTGCAGGCTGATCATGTGAA
The DNA here is from genome assembly GCA_948099555.1 of Croton setiger. Classification (NCBI taxonomy): domain Eukaryota; kingdom Viridiplantae; phylum Streptophyta; class Magnoliopsida; order Malpighiales; family Euphorbiaceae; genus Croton; species Croton setiger. Next base: position 6,057 of record CANUEY010326493.1, on the reverse strand, counting down.
ATAATGGACTTTGGCTCACATGATGGAACCCAAGAATTTCTTGACAGAAGAGAGAGAGCACGATAAGGATCCTGTGACGCATCCGCATTGGACGAGATAATTGGTTCTTCCAGACCTGCAAGGTTTAAAAATCTATTAAAACTTATTATGAGCAGATTAAAAGTGCAGACAAACAGGTAAAAGAATTCTTGTAAACAATACCAAACACGCTCTTAGTCCAACCATAGCTCCTTTCTTGCAAATGAAATGTCTACTTTCTTTACGCGCTAATTTACTTTCATGAACTGCTTAAAACAGTGGCAACATCTATCTCTAACATATATTTCGTTTTATGAATTGGGAAATATGGACCCATTGAATCAAAATAAACAAATATGCTTGAGATTTGGTTTCAGTCTGGATACTTAAATTTGTCACAATCTTAGACCAATCTACTAATTATGAGTACAAGAAATGATGCTTTTTTACCCCCTTTGAAATATTCTGAGGGGAACTAGGCAACTTAGGGCTAAAGCTCCCTTTTCCATCTTCATGATCCAACAACCTAGGAACATTAATATATGAACTTAACGGGTGAATCTAACATGCTTCTTTGAACTTGTAGACAGCCAAACACTCATTTATTGAAATAATGATTTTGTAACATGATCAGCAATTAAAGCAAATTTCACAAGACAGAAAACCAAACCTTGGTTGAAAACCTCGGCTGCGGTGACCTTGGCCTTGGATGGCAAAAAGCTCTTAGGATCATGAGGATGCATAGGAATGGAAGTTGCTAACTCATTCCCATGGAAACGAAGCTGCCCATCAATAACCCCGACCCTTGCAGGTTTCGTTACACACTCATTACTTATAGTGAATTTGGGGCTGGACATGCCTTCCCATGGCGTATTAACATTCGGCCTGGCCCTGTTCCAAGCAAGTGTCATCTGTTGCCTCTCGTCTGCACAACGAAACACAAATCAGCCCACAAGAACTGCACGACATTTTTATACAATTCACGGTTCTTCATTCAGGATAAATCAGAATAGTCATAGAAAGAATGCAGTTCAATTTTCATAGCATATTTATATAGAAAGCAAAAGAGAGGGAAAAATGAATCCGAGTTTGAAACCTACCATAGAAAGATGAAGATAGTCTTGCAGGATTCAATTGAACTGATTCAGGCTGTGGCTTACGACGCCTTGCATTATGATCAGAGAGACGCCTCCGGCAGCTTCGCTTCTTCTCATCAAACTCTGACAGACTGTGGAACCTTTTTATCATCCACAACCATTGAAGCATCATGTGAATTGGCAATACAAACTAGTAGGAAACTATACAAAAACAAGATAAGCATTATAATTGAAAGAACAAGCTGTAAAGTGGATCTTCTCATCAGTTGTAGTCATCGTTTTAACATATACTCTCTCCGTTTACTTTATAACAATATTCACATTTTGTAAGTGACTTTCTTAATTATGGAGAGTATATTTGGAATAAATTGATAAGATATGTTAGTTAAACTACTTCCTTAATATTTGTGAAAAAACGATTGTCATTGTGCCTGTATAAAGTGAACCCATTACAGAGGATTAGTATACAACACAACAAGTTGATTAAAAACCTTACCTGCTACATTGCTGACAAAACCTGCGTTCCAAACCGGCTACGACGACTTTCGGGCACTTCGAATGGCTTTCACAAACTCGGTGTTTCCGATGATAATCTTTAGCCAATGAAAGGTCAAGATTGCATCCTTCTACTTGACAACGCGGGGCAGGCAAAACTTGGCCGCTAGACTTGGATCTCTTTGGTGGATAAGCAGAAGACTCAGGAGTCGCAGAAAATGATGAATTCTTATTATCATTATTGCTTCCTGCACAAACATCTTCAAAGTATGCCCTTTTACCAAGCTTTAAAGCTAGCAGAGGCTCACTGGAGCCAACTGAAACCTCAATAGCAGAAGCTGGATTCTCCTTCCTAAATGGCTTGTTAGTGTTGGAATCTGGATTAGTTTCAGGGGTTTTCAAAGTGAATTTGGATGGTTTAGCTTCTCCAATTGATGAAGAATTTAAGGAAGCTGATTTTGAACTCTTCGACAGAGAAACAAGACCCAAATCAGAGCCTGAAGCACCGCTGCCGATCCCACTGCCACTGCCACTTCTAGATGAGTAAAAAGACCCAGCAGAATCAATCCCTCTCTCTCCATCAATTTCTTCCCACTCTGCTACTCTTAACTTTTTTGGATTTTCATTATTTGCAGTGAACATTATTATGTTCTCCCAATCCCAATGTGTGGAGGTTTTTGTATTCCACTCCATTAGTGAGAGGGAACTCATAGAATAACTTTAAGTCACTTTATATAACTTATAAGCAACCCAGATGCTAGATCCTGCATAAAAGAATCTAGACAAATACATATAGATGTGTATATACAAAAAATATGAAACCAGAGAGAAAAATAAGACACCAAAAAAAGAGCTACCTTTAAATTTCGCCGAATCAAAATGATAAGAAAGAAAAATCTGATCTGCTTCTTCTTCTTGATGTTGCAGAAACAATTCCAATTATGCTGCTCAGATTCAACAAACCCAAAACCTCAAATTTCTTAAACTAAACAAAAGTAGCATATCTAAAAAGAAACTCCCAATCCAACCCAGAATTTCTTCTGCAGAAACATTCCACCATTTCAATATGAATCTCCATCATATTAAAATCCAACCAATTAAAGCCAAAAACATTTAAAGAACACCTGATCTTAACAGATTCTCAGAAGGACAACCACCTAAGTTCCTTCTTCTTCTTCTCATCTCTCCCCCTCCTTCCTACCTAACAGTAACAATCTCTCCAACTTCCAGAGAAAACCAAAATCCTTTTTCCCTTCAATCCAAGTTAAAATTTGTTCCCCAATTCCCTACAACATTACTTTATAAGATTGCAGTCAAATTCCTAAAAGAATTTTTCACCATTAACAAATAATCTTTCTCTCCCTCACTCACAAACACACACACACACACACCAATTGTATATATCTACCAAAGACCCTTAACTATAACAAGAGGAAATGTTTCAACTTTTACCATCAAACTGTGATCCGTACAAATAAACCTTTCAACTTCAACTACAATAATGCACATTGAATGTGTTTGGGCTAAATCAGAGATAGAAGGGGCCCCTGAATAAGACCCACATCCATTCATCATGAAATCTACACTATTCCTCCAAAAGAAAAAGAAAAAACTCAAAATAGATCAAATGGTCAATAATTAATCGCTTTCCCAACAACCCATCTTGAAACCCTGTTAAAAATTTAAAAAGAAAAAAAAGAAGATAAATCAGTAGCCTTTCAAGAAAATAAGCTCTCACCAAATCTACCAATAAAAGGACAACAAACCAAAGTTCTTATCTTTTCTAATTTATTTTTCACCCATATATGTTCCGGGGAAAAATGAAGTAGAAGAAACAAATTACTACAGTTGTAGCTTTCTGTAGAGAGAAAAAAAGCCTTTGGTCCCCTACTATTTATGGTTTTTCTGCAGGTGGGGAAATTCATCTGATGTAAAACGACACAGTTTTCTTTCTTCGTGTTCCACTTTCCCGAGGAAAATTAGATTAGCAGAAACAAGATGAAAAAGATCGACCCCAAAAGAGAAAATTAAAAAAAGAAAACATCTTTTCCAAAAGTCCAGAAGCATTTTAATGGGAATTACACAGAAAATGATGGTTCAATCTCAGCCGCAAAAACCCAGAAGTTTCACCAAATTTAGCAACAAAAAATTAAATAAAGTAGTAACTTTGCTTTATCATTATTACTAGTTTCTTTTCATCATCATCATCATCTAAGAAAGAAAGAAAGAAAGTAAAAAAGAAAAAAAAAATCAGTAAACAGAGAAAAAAAGAAGCTTACAGATCAGTAAAAAAGCAGCAGTAAGATGGGGATTGGTTAGACTGGAAGAAGAAGAAGAAGAAGAAGAAGAAGGAATCTAATAAACATAAATAAGAAACAATGAGATTTTTTTTTTATTTCGAAATATTTTTTGTGAGCTAAAAAAGAAAGAGCAAAGTGGAGGTGAAGTACTAAAAGTTGGCTTTTTTTGGACGGTTTAAAAAGGAAGTCTTACAGTCTCATCATTGTCAGTGGCTCAGAAGGATGGTATAGAAGGAGAGACTGAGTTCGAGTCGATTCGAGTTGAGTTGACTCGACTCGCTCTCGAGTTGACTGTATGTATTGGTCAATAGTCAATACATATATATATACTAGTACGAAGTGCTATAGAAAAAGAGCCGTCTTGGTTATTGGGTTTTCCTTGTTATTATTATTATATTAATTAATATTATTATAAGGATTGAAATTTATATTTTATCATGCTAGCTTGTGTTGACGAGTGTTATATAAATAAAGTTTGAATATTCTTTGAAAATTGGGAAAAAAAATCACGAGTAATACTTTTCATCACATGTTCAAAAAAGAAAAAATTGTAGTCCATCCAAAAATTCTCCCATTTTCAGTAATAACTATATAAGAACAGTGGAGTTCATATAATATTTTTTTTATTATATTTTATATGAAAATAAATGCATTTATCACATAACAAAATCCAATAATTAAATTATGCATTATTATATAAATCTATTTATAATGAAGTTGTGGGGTTTTCTCTAAAATATTTGTTTATTATAGAAATCTAAATATACAAAAAGATGAAAATTAAGCCTTTTATGTCTAACTATTTTAATTGAATAAATATTATTTTTACCAACAACTTGGACTAATGATATTATGATACCAACGACAAGTAGGTGTATCAAATCAACCTAAGATGTGATCGAACTCAAATTAACAAATGGACAATTCAAATATTAGTGGACAAACCAAAGTGGGTCACGTTACTTAATTAATAATAATTTAATTAATTATTTTTAACATTCAAGTTGATAATATTAAACGATCAAGCTTATGTGGACTAAAGTTGGCATTCTTGTAATGAATAAAATAATCAAATTGCAAATTTCAAGTGTAGGATCTTATGCTTATGATTGATTACTAGAGATATGCTACATAACCCTTTTGAATATTTTATTTAAGAAAAATTAGTTCATCAAAGGTATTACTCAAAGTCAAAACTTTAAAACTTTTTTTATTATTTTACAATACATAATTAAAAAATAAAATTATTGTCAAAAAACATTTTAAAAAATAAAAGCTATGTTTAATAATCTTGAACTTATATTTGAGTCTTGTTTATTTATTTATTGTTTTAATAAAATTTAAATAGTTCACATGAACTTGCTCATTTAATTTTTCCATTAAATTATTGTATTATTTTTCAATCTAAATTTGGTCCAAGTAATTATATCAAAATTGAAAATAAATTTAAAATAAAATAACTTTTAAAATTTAAAGTATAATTTATTTCAAAGTAGTATTTATAGCAATATATATTAACAATTATTTGCTATTAAAGAATATTAACAATTATTCGAAAACAGATTGTAAAGTGGCTATAATATAAAATATTATCTATCAAAATCATGAATTTTAAAAGACAAATAGTTATATAATATTACTCACACAGAAAAAAAAAAAATATTATTCAAGCAACGTGAAATTCAATATCAGAAGTTGAATATAATGAAAATACCATCTAACCACACCATAATTATACAATATTATTAAGTAATACCGTTTCAAAGTAGGATGTAAATTATTAAATTTCATAGCTTGTTTAATTCTTTATATATAAAAAAATAAAGAAGGTTAAAATATAATAAATCTAAACCTTTAAATATTTCAATTTTTAGGATAAGCACTAAAGCATTAATTATTGGAAGAATTGACAATTAAGGCCAAAATTGCACTTTAGATTTATTTTTTGAGTCAATTTTTTAATTTTTAGTGTCATTATAGAAACCCTAATAAAATTATTTAATGGGCTTAGGCTTAAGCACTAATTATAGTTAGAGGAGCACACAAATGTCAATTATTTTCTAATATGGACTTTTTTTCTAATATGTTAATTGTTAGAAGTAAAATTTAAGATTGCAAATGAAATAATACGTTGGCCAATATATATA